>JACEIK010002117.1:183709-213571 GCA_018107945.1 Datura stramonium | reverse complement strand
CATTTGATGATTAAACATCTTCAAACAAGTAGAAATCATACAAGCAATTGAAATTCAAGAGAAAAAGGAAGAAAATTAACCCAAGAACTTCTTCAGCTCATCTACTTGATACCCACGTTCTAGCTTGAAATGTCAGATACATTAAAATAAAACCTAAGTGTGCTATTTATACAAGTGGGAAATTTTCTGAAATAAACTGGCAACGTGGCACGGAGGTTATCGCGGAGCATCAGCTCCGTGCCACGGTCTTGTCGTGGAGCTTCACTGGAACTTGGGTGCCGGATTATTATCTTCAGCGTGGCATGGAGGGTATCGCGTAGCCTCAACTCCGTGCCACGGACGTAACGCGCACCTTCAATGGAATCCAGGTGTGCAGCTAATTCCTCCCATCGTGTCACTTAAGTGAACGCAGAGCATAGACTCCATGACACGGTGCCATCGCACACCTTCACTGGAATGCAGCACAAATCCCACTCTAGGCAGAATGCATCTGCGATGGTGACGTGACACGGCCCTGTCGCGGAGCATCAAGTTTTAGCATTTTCTTGCGGACTTTCGAGTTTTGCTTCTGAGTCCATTCCTCCACTTTACCAACTTGTAGATTAGTTCCCAAAATTCATTCTAACTGCAAAAATAATAACTAATCATGTTGGTTAGTATAAATCCACATTTACATATAAACCACATGAGAATGTACACATAAAAGTATATAAAGAAGTCAAAATTAAGTAATAAAGTATCACTTGGGCATGCAATTATGCCCAAGATCAGCACCAGGAACTTTCTAAGGCAACAGATATGTCAGCGTCATCCCCGATTCCTTCTTTGACTTTTAAATAGTACCTCAGAATAGTATACATATTAGTTGGTTTATCTAAGAGATATGTAGAATTAGACAGGGGAAAGAGTTAAGGTTTGACCACCTGAAACATACAAGGGATCGTGTAAGGTTTGTACCTTCAACCTTTAGAATAGTTGCAATTCGTGCCCTAGCCCTGGTACAGAATGATAGGGTTACCTCCCTGTTTATTATTTCGGTACAACAGAAAGTGAAGGTAGCAATGCCATGTTTCTCAGAATAAAGAGTAAATGAGGGCCAGAATTGTTAAATGAAGGCTACAATTGTTGACTTCGAGAAAGGTTAAAAAGTGGTTAAGAACCCTAGTGTTTACAAAGTAATCTAAACCCTCACAGTAAGTAAACCAGGAGAGCGGACGAGGTTGCCAGCAGCACTTAAGTGCGTGTGAGAGGGTCCATCAGCAACAAACCCCCAACAGTAGTAAGGTTCAGGTTAGAAATAG
This sequence comes from Datura stramonium, assembly GCA_018107945.1. Taxonomy (NCBI): domain Eukaryota; kingdom Viridiplantae; phylum Streptophyta; class Magnoliopsida; order Solanales; family Solanaceae; genus Datura; species Datura stramonium. The sequence goes on along the minus strand of JACEIK010002117.1, from coordinate 212,270 downwards.
GATGATTTCGATGCAGCATGCTAATGACTCTAGAGCATATCTGCAAGATAATGGTCATGGACTTAGTTTGTGATATCGAAGGACGGAGAGATCATATGAACAAAATGGGCCCGAATGCGGGTCATAAGGAATACAGGTAGGTAGATTTAGTTAGTAATATCTTTGACAGTATGAGACAGAGGGCATGAACCCCAAAGTTCAGTATAAGGGAGCAAGGGGAAGGGCATGAGTACTTAGCTCTGGGGGAAGGAAACACAATCACCCCCTGGTTAAAAGTAAATTTACAGAGTATAGTACCACCGCTGAATGTCAAGAAATAAGCATCGGGTTGACAGTTAAGAGATAGTGAGATTGTAACCTAGAATGCTGCAATATCACCGTCAGTTGTGGAGGTAAAGGAGTGCCTACATAGAAACTTTAACCTAATACAACCTAGAGACAAGGTCCAGTGGGAAGTTATTGGCCCTCAAAATAGAAAGGGGAAGAGTCACAAAGACCTAAAGGGCGACTTTGTGTTCCAAAGGTGGTAGAACTTCATTAACATATTATAGCAGGGGTGCACCATGTCCGCTACTCCTTCTACCTAGAGTGTAATAAAAAAACATCAGGTCGTAAATAGAGACCTACTGATGGTACGAGAATAGGGAAGATATCATTGAGTTGTAGTATAGAGCTTCGATGACCAGCCAAGGAAAGCTAGACAATAGGAACCGAGCAAACTAATTTAGGATATAGTCGTGCCGGCACGGGAGTGGAGAGCAGTCAACATGAATACAATTATAAGGTTATCTTGTACCAGGGGTAAATTGACCTCATTTGAGTCGGTATAGGGAGGCTAACGAGATCAACTCACGCCTCGATGAATAGAATCATGCTTTAGTGAAAACATACACCGAGTTAAATGTTTACGAAGTAGTCGGGTCACGTCGAACCCCAATACCTAATAAACTCTTACGGAGAGGCACAACTCCCAGCTAGGTTCTGGGAAACTGTTAGAACAAATTTGCCCGCATGCTCATATAAGTATGGCTTCTTGTCTCCAAGCAAATAACCAAGAAAAACACACGGGTTAGATGCCCGGAGACCTGTTATGGGTGGAAATGTAGGTCCCCTATATGATGACCTAAAGCAGATAAATTAAGGGTAGTTGATCCGGCATGCTAATACATCAACCAAACGAAGAAAGCTAAACCTTTCAGAAAGGGTATATCAGCAGCTCAGGGTTATCGTATAACATAGGGAGATAAAGATTGAAGTGGCGACTGGGTATTCCTAGAAACTCCACTAAGGAATGGCATCATGGAATCTGAAAGAAAAGCAAGCCCAGCCCTAGACTCACTAAACCATACCAAACCCTCTGAGAGCTTGGCCAAGTGGCCTATGAGGTAGAGTTACCTTCGGGTTAGGATCTGTTCATTAATATTATGCAAGTGCATAGGAGATTTCCTCTCAAGTTGACCCAGTTGGAAGTACTCAGGCTATCAAAGAGTTACCTTAAGGGGACTACAATGATTGTACTAGATGGACAAGGCCGTAAGGGGCCATTTTTAAGTATAACAGTTGCAGTCTAGTAAGATTTTATGGAGGAACAGAAATAAAGAAGAGATGACCTGGGAAGCTGAAGATGATATGAAATGTAAATATCCTCACCTATTCCAAGATTGATCCAGATTATGTAGTTAAGGTAAGGTTGTTGTTCAGTTGTCATTTTACTGCTTATGCTATCAGTACTATTATTTAGCTACCCCTTCTTATTGTGTAATGGTTGTTATAGCAACCTGCGTGGTGCCTGTGTTGGACTTTTCTATGTTTCAGGTTTTCAGATAGTCCACATTACAGAGGAGACTCTGCCAAAATTTTTCTAAATCTTGGTTAAGAGAGTTAACTCCTTTAAGTTTAAGAATGACATTTGAGGACGAATATCCCTAAGGGAGGGAGGATGTTACCCTGTATAAGTTAACGATTAGTAAGTGTACGCATGGATTTGTGATGAATAAGAAGATCTTGATGCATGTGGAAAAAGCCTCGGAAGTAGGGTCAGGCGAGGCTAGGCCGTGAAGGGCCAGAGCGATGCACCAGCCTGCAGTGCCCTGGCCAGCATGGCGTGCCAGGCTTTCTTCCACTATGGGAGGCGCGGCATGGGGGCCTTGTGGCGCTTTGGGCAGCGTGAGGCACACCTCTGCCACCACTCCACACATGTATATATACTTCCCTCATTTCATTTTAAACCATTTTGGTAAGATACCCACGGCCAGAGATGAGGAGCATACAAGTTTTCAATGGTTTTTCGTCCAATTATGCTACGAAACGCCATCGAATATCAAATTAACTATAGGTATTGAGTTCTAAGCCTGCAAGGAGCATTATTACGGAGATATTTTCTCAATATTTTCTTGGCAAATTAGAACTCTACCGAGTAGAAGTTGTTAGAATGCTCCAAACTGATTCCTAAACGATCACAGGCATCAAGTAAGCATTTCTCCCTTATGAACTCTCGGGAAATTATAGGTTTTAGGCTGTATTTTATGTAGCTGAATTATAGTTGCTATTAGTATTAAAAGTTATCATTTTAAGTCGAATTTGGTATTGAAATTCATCTCTTTCTCCCAGTATAACGGTTACAGCTGAAAAGAGCTAACAATACAAGTTGAAACTCATCAGTTACTCGAGAAACAGTAGTTGAGGTATGTAAGGCTTATCCCTCAGCAAGTTATTCTCATCGTACAGTGTTATGACTTATGTTCTTAAATAGAAATAACGGTCCCATATGCTGCAGATAGTTTCTATCAGTAGAATGTGATTATATAGGTTGTAATTAGCTATTGTTGGTATATAAAGATCAGATATGGTGTGCTTAGCTTCTATCAGTAGATTACGGATATATTTGTTGTGGTTAGCTGCTAAAAAACGTTATAGGTTATACCCCGGTATCCCTCGTTGGGAAAGAACATGTTAAGTGTGATCGCGCTAGAAGCATCATATAAACTCTTCTATTCTCGAGTTCATTGTATTAGTAGAATTGTATGTTTTATTGCCAGGCCTAGACATTAGAAGCTCGTGAATAATTATTGGTCCTGAGTTAGTAAGTTGAAGAGCATAGGCGCAGCTAGGCGATTTAACTACCAGTTTGGCACATGTATTGTCAAGAAAGCACACCTAGAGGCCATTGGCGTACTCCCACGCCCAGGGCCAGAAATTTAGATAGGAAGGCCATACTTTAGAGTCAACAGCCTAGGATTGTCCAGTGAACTGAGTGACAGCCTCCCATCTAATTAGCTATTACCAGTGATTGACAGTCCTAGTTGACTTTGCATTCCTCATATAGGTTACCCAGGAAGCCAGCCCAGTCGTCCAGGTCAAATAGACCTGTGAGTACCCTAAGGAAGGGGACCTTATCAGCAGTTAGAGGCAACGCCAGCACCCCAGCCGATTCTTATAAGATACTTAGGTACAGATTTCCGAGAGTGGCTAAGTCTATGTAAACTTGTCTATAAGATTAGGAATCACCTAGAAAAGTCATATAAGATCTAAGCAGACCAAGATGAGGTCTAAGGGACTAGCATCATGTTAGTATGGTACTACCCACATGTTAAGAATGTCGGTAAGATGCTTGTCGAGGATTAGGGGCCGATTGCTCAAAAGCATGTTCGGTCAGTAACAAACCTACAGTTGTTCTAAGTAGAAAAAGTAAGTAATTAGTCATCCGAGACCCCATAGTGGTATATGAGTTATAGTTTTCCGGGATGGACATTTAGAGCTATGTTAGTCCACTATAGATCTCGCCCTATCCAGTCTTGACCATTAGAGATCATGATCACTACCAGGATCCTCTAATCAAACACAAGTACATGGGGGTTCCTGTTAGCATCCTTAAAGACTATTCTAGGGGGAGAGAAGTAGTAGCGTTAGACTTATAAGTCAAGATACGCCATTTGAGTGGCTAGATTGAGACTTTAGTATAGCATCTCGGGTGGAGTTTCCCTCAGCCGGAGCCTTCCATGAACACCCCAAGGTTACTAGCTGTGTCGTTTCCCATGAGGGGCTAGATGATGTCGCTCCAAGGAGCGGTATGCCATCCGCAAGGGACGAAGATGAGGTACAAGGACCTTATATAGTCCATTCTATGGCTGGATTATTTTTATGTCGTATCAGCACCACACCCCCGACGAGCTTGGTACCCGGGGTGCAGTTATCAGGAGTCCACCGGACACAGACACAGCTATAGATCAGGAGCCCAGTGGGCTTAGTTGCAGACCCAGGGGGATATGTAGGTTGGCTATAGCACCAGTAGAGTTATAGAAACCTAGATAGGGGTATATAGACTAAGGTGTACTTGCCAGGGCTTATGGGGGCCAGGTTAGGTTCTTGTTTGTATTCTTGTCTGCTAGCTATAGCTTATGAATATATGATTGTACAGTCGTAGCTTACATACGTGTAGTGCCTTGCTAGACGCAGATTATGAATGAGCTATCTTACTGGTTTAGACAGACAAAGCTCAGGCTTTTCAGTACCAGCTGTTCAGAGTCAGAAGTTTGGCTAGCTCCCCTCGTTCGAAGTTGCTAGGTTGTAGAGGTTACAGTCTTTTACTTGTAAAGAATTTGGGGTAGGACGGGCCCCTGTCCCGACTACTATATATATTCTTAGAGGCTTGCGGACTACAGTACTTAGGTAGTTAGTTGTTGTTGGTTGTGTGGGGACCATGTATGTTTTATTTTAGGTGTTGGCCGTGTAGGGCCTAGTATAACTGCTTATTTTCCTTCTGTTATAAATAGATAGCATGGTGATCTTGTCGGCCTACATAAGATCCCTATTGATGTATGTTGGCTGGGTTAGCTGTTTTCTTTGTAGGTGTTGCATGGCCTTGTCGGCCCGAGGCTGTATTTACAATTAGGATATAATAGTTTTTTTCTTGAATTTAAGTTAGTGATAGGCACCAGAGGTGCCCTTGCCCAGCAAGGTCAGTTTAGATTCCAGTATGGCATGAGGTGCCATTCAGGCCTCCCAATGTGAGGCGTGACAAAAATCCCAACCATAAATAATCAATCAATTCAAGTCCCCAGCAATGGTTCCAAAAACTTGATGTCACCAAGTGCACGTCGTCATCAAGTAATATAGGATGGTGAAGTCCCGATACCGTATCCACAGAGACTTGAAAGATTAATTGATTAACTTTTAAACCTTTATTTCACTATTCAGAAAACACAAGTGAAATGGGGAAAATGGTTTTTGGGACTCAAATGATGAGAGAAATCTAGAGTCTTGGCACTTTTGCTTTCAGGTTGAGTTTTAGGATTCAAATCATATTGACAATATTCTTCTAAGATTGCTAGTTGCAAGTTAGGAACTTACTTCTCAACTATTCTCCTGAATAGCCAAAAACTATACCATGAACCCCAACACCTATATCCCTATAGTTACATAAGAAACATGAGATGACAGTTGAAGCTACTTGTCTCAACTAAATAGGCTTGCAGGGTATATCCCTGTCCTCAACAATGAAATCAACTCTTGATCTATTTGAACAAGATGATTGAAACCTATTCTATGCTTCCTTTTAACCCTCTTATTTCCCTCTCCCGAGTTCAACCAAGAGCCAATAGATAATATTCGAAAGGTGATTAGTCTAACAAATATGCAATGAAAATAAGTATACATAAACAACCTTGAGAAGAAGAATTGAAAATCTATCATAAATGAATATTCAAACTACAACTATCAGCCATGGATAAAACCCCAAAACAGGAGTTTAACCACTCATGTTCAAGTGTAAAACCCAAGAATTCATCATTTGAATTAACAAAGTTAAAGTAAAAAAGAAAAACCTAGAAGAAAATGAACTTCTTGTCTCTCCCCCAAAAACATAGCATACAATCGATCAATTTGTTGAAAGATGCCTAAAAAATGCCCTATATTAGGTATTTATAAGCTAGGTAACAAATAACTCTTGTTCCCTTAAGTAGTTCAACTTTTAAACTTAGAAAATCCATCCTAGACAGGCACTGGCGCGTTGCACCACTCATTTCACTACACTTGGATTTAATTTCCTCTGTAGTTTGGTCTCGGGTGCGTTAAACGACCTGTCCAACTATCATCTCGAGCATGGCGCTCGGTTGGTAATTTTAGGCATATTCTTATGCCTATTTTCCATACTTTTACACATCTTTTATCATGTTTTGAGATGATTAACTTTATGAAATATGTGATTTCATGAATGTATGTGTTAAATGAGCTAACAAGTGTTTTTAGATGATTTTAGCAGGTAGCACATAGTATAAGACCAAAAAATGATGCAAGGTATGAAGAAACAATAATTTGAGGAAAATTTGGTTTGGTGAGATAGCTGGAGTGGCGTGGCAGAGACTAAACTTTAGAGAAAATTGTCTCAGGTTGGTGCTATGGCTGGCATGGCACGCCAGACCTCAAACTTCAGAAGAATTTTTAATCAACACCTTGGCGAATTAAGTGGAGCGGCGTGCCAGAGGTGTTGGACTTGGAAAATTTTTCTAACACTCTGGTGCATTGGCAGAAGTGGTGAGCTAGGCCACAAAAGTGTAGAATATTGACAACATATTGGAGAGATAGGAGAAGTGGCACGCTAGAGGCCCAACATTAGAGAAAATTAAAGCCAAGTCTGGCGAGATGGCTGGTGTGATGTGCCAGAGCCTATCTGGTATAGATTTTTCTAAATCCAAAAGCTCAATTACTTAAGGGAAAAAGGGTCATTTGTTACTGTGCTTATAAATACTCTGTCTGGTACATTTGTCAGGTAATCTTTCAATCAGATCGATCATTGTACATAGTCTTTTGGGGGAGAGACAAGAACTCATTTTCTTCTTAGGTTTTTCTAGTTTACTTTACCTTTGTTAATTCGAATGATGAATTCTTTGGTTTTGAACTTGAACATGCGTGGCTAAACACCTTTTCTAAGGTTTTGGCCATGGTTTGATAGTTGTAGTTTGAATATTCATTTATGCTAGAAATGGATTATTCTTTTCAAGATTGTTTATGCTTACTTGATTTCATGCTTATTCGTTAGACTGATCATCTTTTGAATATTATCTGTTAGCTTGTTGGCTGAACTCGGGAGAGGGAACTAATGAGGGTTAAAAGGAAGCATAGAGTAGGTTGCAATTATCTTGTTCAATAGTTCAAGAGTTGATTTCATTATTGATGACAGGGATATACCTTACAACCCCACTCAGTTGAGCCAAATAGCTTTAATCATCATTTCATGTTTTTCCTGCAACCATAGGGATATAGGTGTTAGGGTTCATGAGATAGTTTTTGGCTATCAAGGAGAATAGTTGAGAAGTGAGTATGTAACTTGCAACTCACAATCTTTGAAGGATTTTTTCTAGCATATTTGAATTCTTAAACTCAACCTAAAAGCAAAAGTACCAAAACCTTGGATTTCTATCATTATTTGATTTACAAACACTTTGCAAATGAATTTAGTTCTTAGTTTAATTTACATTCCAAGTTTAGTAGAATAATCTCAAAACCATTTCCCTTTTTTATTTATGCTTACTTGAATAGTGAAATAAAAGTTCAAACTTAAACAATTAATCTATCAAGTCTCTGTGGGTATGATATCGGAACTTCACTGTTCTATATTACTTGACGACCACATGTGCTTGCGTGCGGTTGACGACATTAGGGAAGATGTTGTACTTTGATATCTGGGTTGATTGTGTGTTTTGGATGTGGATGAATTGACAGAGTAGATGTTGAGAGAGGCTCATAGCTCTAAATATTCTATCCATCCAAGTGCCACCAAGATGTACCGTGATCTATGGGGAAGTCTATTGGTGTAATGGCATGAAGAAAGACATTTCAGAATTTGTGGCTAAGTGTCAGAATTGATAGAAGGTGAAGGTTGAACATCAGAGATTAGGAGGTATGCTTCAGGATATCAGTATCCCTACGTATAAGTGGAAAGAGATAAATATGGACTTATTATAGGTTTGCCTCATCTGCGCCGACACCATGATTCTATGTGGGTGATTATAGACCGGATGACCAAGTCAGCACATTTGCTACTAGTTAAGACTATGGATTTAGCCAAGGATTATGCCAGATTTTACATTTAGGAGATAGTCATATTGCATGGGGTTCATTGTCCATCATCTAAGATAGGGGTACTCAGTTTCACCTTGTATTTTTAGAGATCATTTCAGAAGGGCCTTGGAACTCAAGTGAAGCTTAGTACAACTTTTCACCCGCAGACAGATGGTCAGGCCAAGGGGACCATTTAGATCTTAGAGGACATATTGAGAGTTTTTGTGATTGATTTCGAAGGTAGTTAGTATAAACACTTACCTCTCATTGAGTTGCCTACAACAACAGCTATCACTCTAGAATATAGATCACTCCATTTATGACTCTTTATGGACGGAGATGTAGATTACCTATTGGATAGTTTGAGGTAGGCGAGGCTACATTGATAGGGAAAGATTCAGTTCATGAGTCCATGACAAAGGTTCAACTTATTAGAGAAAGGCTGAAAATAGCTTGAAGTTCTCAAAAATTCTAAGTGGATGTTAGAAGGAGAGAGCTTAAATTCTCCGTTGTGATTGGGTGTTTTTGAAGGTGTCACCCGTGAAGGTGGTTTTGAGGTTTTGCAAAAAGGCTACACTTAGTTCCCGATATGTTGGCCCTTACAAGATTCTGAGGTGAGTTGGGAATGTGGCTTTTGAGGTAGAGTTGCCCGCAGAGTTAACATCAGTGCATCCAGTTTTCCATGTGTCCTTGTTGAAAAAGTGCATTGGTGATCCAACTTTAGTGGTTCTAGTAAAAAACATGGGTGTGAAGAATAGCCTGGCTTATAAGGAGGTTCTAATTGAGATTCTTGATTATTAGGTTCGAAAGTTGAGAAATAAAGACCTTGCTTCGGTGAGGTCTTTTGGAGGAAGCATCTTGTAGAGGGAGCTACTTGGGAAGCCGAAGCTAATATGGCAGCCAAGTACCCTCACCTCTTCCCTTATTTCTCATTTTCATATTGAGGTATAGTTTCCTCCTTAATACTCTATTCAGTTTTATGTCAAGTTCATGTCTCTCAGTTCCTTTCATGTATTATTATGCATACATGTTTCATGAATTTACTTCAGTGATATATCTCCATTTAGATTCAGTCACTACATCTGTACTCAGCTTATAGCTCTCAGTTCAGGATTGTATCTCTTTCCCTATCTTTTCAGTTGTGTAGTCTCCAATTGAGGACAAATGTTCCCAAGGGGGAGATAATGTAATACCCTAAAAGTCCCTAAGAACAGATCCTAGACATGAAACAGAAAACCAATAAAATTTACACTAGAACACAGGACGAACCATTAAGTGACTCATTAGGAAACTTATTGGATAGTTAAGTGATTTATTGTTAAAGGGAAGTTTTGGAATTTGTCTAGAATCTGCTAGTCTTAAAGACTGGAGTTAGGATTCATTAAGTGTGGTGATGAGTCATTAAGAGGAGGCGTATTGGAATTTTTTTTCTTAGGAGTGATAGATAGAAGCAATGAACCATTAGGAGGATGACCCTATCATTAGTTGGGTCATTAGGTCTGCAGGGTGATTTTCTTAGATGAGTTTTGTAAGGGTATTTCCATACTTCCTATCCTTTTAACTACTAAATGATGACTTGGTAATTTACCAACTCATTTGGCTTCTAAGAATGAGTTATTCCTTTGTTTTCACATAATTTAGAAATGTCTTATACCTTTTTCATTTTTATGCAGGTGTTTGAAGGAACAAAGATAATGGAGGATTTGAACTTAAAAGCAATCTGCTTTGGACATGCTTTTGCGTCTGCTGTGGCGGATTAGCATCTAAGGCAGGTGTAAAACATAAGGGACTTCCTTGCACCTGATATAGAGGATTTGCATCCACTAAACCCAGGTGTAATGCAGATGGGACTGCCTTGCATTGGCTTTTTCATCTGCTATAGTAGATTTTCACCTGCGAACCACAGGTGTAAATCAAGTGACCCATTTTGTTGATTCAATGGTAAAAATGTCTATAAGGGATCCAAGTACCTATAAGCTTCCAAGGGAAATTTTGCAAAGTTGTACACAAGAAAGTGTCAGATTTGTTTCACCCCAAACAGAACACAACCATGTGATGACTTTTACACCATGTAGAGAATTGTAGAGAGAAGTAGAGGGAGAAAGAGGAGAGTACATTCTTCTTCTTCTTATTCTTTGCTATTTTGAGCTAAGTACACCACTGTAGCAGATTTTTAAAAGCTTGAATTTCTACAAGAAATTATGACTATTAATGAATTACTCATGTGTATATTCTATTTAACTTCATCTAGGAGTAACCAATTTAGTTGCTAGGGATGTGTGCATGATTGGGATTTAGAATGGATTGGGTGTTGTTAATTTAATCTTAAATTCAATTATAATGCATGAATCTAGTGTTTCCTCCAAGTTGAATGCTAAAATATGGTTCCAAATATTGATGTACTCTTCTTATCTTACTTTTAATTGACAGAAGGAAGTAAAATCTCGATGAGGAAGCATTAGTGAGGACTTGGGTTGTGGATATGTGGGGTTGAGCTAGAGATAGTCAAACCCATTTCCACAGTCCATTAAAGGGCTGATTTCCACAATCCACTAAAGGGCTGAGGCTAGAGATAACTCAGCTCTTCCTCATGTTTTTGGTGGCTGATTGATAGTTGTAACCTTGGGGTTTGAGAAAACCTATGGAAAATTAACCCAAGTGGTTGAGAAACATCGGATGTAACCTTAGCTATTTTTATTCATGTTGTAATTGATGTTTGAGACTAGTTAATTAGCCCCATTCCAATTAACTCCCCGTAAAAAGCACATCCCTAGTTCATTCTCATTGCTTGCAACGATCAAACTTGCATTGTTTTGGTTTGAAATTAGAAGTTTATAATTCACTCTCCCCCCCCCCATTTCCCCGTTTTATATTATAAACAATGATGCATGGTAAATTGATTTATGTTATAACTCTTGGTTGATCTAGTTCAATTTCTTGTGGGATTCAACCCCGAAACTCGTCAGATATTTTTTTTGGACAACGACCGTTGCCACTGCCTTTAATCGGGAGAGATATATTGAGCGTTATCAAAAAATGGCATCATTGCTAGGGAATTGAGTTGTGATTTCCATCTGTTGTTTATTAATTCAAATTAATTTTGTGTCTTGTATTGGTTTTATGTTCGTTAATTTTTATTTGTATTATGGCATTGTGGAATAAAAGGAGGTTTGATGGTTTCAACCCATATCTTGATGACCCATGTCCCTATTGTAGAGGACCCAATCTTCGGCAAGATTGAAAATATGCCCCAAGATGAGAGATGTGTGAAATTTCTGTAATTCCACAGAAACCCTACGATCAGACCTGGTAGTTGAAACGGAGAAAATAAGATTTTTCTGCACCAGGTCACAAGACGAGTCGTCTAGTGACCCATCAGGATGACCACGAGTCGTTAAGTGACTTGTGGTGAGGAGTTGGACTTATTTGGAAATTTTAAGTTTTGAGTGACCACGAGTCATGGTCAGTCCCACGATTGGTTAAGTCACCCATGGTCATGGACGGTTGAAGGAAGAGAAAGAATGGGCAGTGTACCTAATGGATTGGTCACCACGACTCGTTAGGTTCACCATGAGTTGTGGTGTTCCCCGTGGTGACCCCTAGGTGAGTTTCTGGTAGTGAGGATAACGGGAGGTGACAATGAGTCGTGGTCACCGGTATCGAATCGTAGTGTGCCTCACGGTGACAACGTAGATGAAATTTGAAATTCCCAGTGGAGGCAACAAATGAAGACCATGAGTCGTGGCCATGGACAACAACTTGTCCAGTCCCTCATTGGGACTGGCAGTTATTTTTCCCTATGATTTTATTAAGGGCTTTGTCATAATTTCTATGTTCCTAAAGCCTAAACTACGTAGTTTTAAGCACAGAATAGAGCGTATTAGCATGGGTTAACTCATTATAGCCTATTCAAAACTCATGTATGCAAGTTTTAGGATTTAGAGAGTGATCAAGAATAGTTCATGAAGGTTCTTCCCAAATTCTTCTTCAATTTCCTTTGGGTGATCAAGGGAGAGAGTAGAATCAACTTACCCAGGTATGTGAGGTTATGAATGAGAGTCCCTTTCCTTCTCATGTCCTAAAATCTTCTCAAACATCATGAATTTCAATTCTAAAAGTCAAGTTTTATGATCCATAAGGTTTATGTTAATTCTTGTGAATTTCAATATTATCTATCGATGGGTCAATCTCCTTCATGTATTAAATCATATTTTATGGTCTATGGGCAGATTTTATGGCTATTTTGAGTATGAATTGACAGATTTGAGTTTAAATCCAATTATGCCCAATTATGCATGTTTTTATGAAAAGGCAAGTTATGATTTCGTCATTTTCTTGATCTAAATTAGCTCAATTATGATTTATGATTAATGGTATAATTTATCTCAATTACTTACCATGGATTTATGAGATATCAAGTATATACATGTTTTACAAGTATGCATGAATTTCATGATTTATGGATTTATGATTATGGCCGACTCATGGGCCTTATTTCATGTCTAGTTCACGTATTTCAAGCATGCTTATGATTATGATGACTAAACTAGCCCATTAATCTCATGTATGTTTCCCTATTATCCTATGAGCACTATATATGTTTTGGGAGTAGTGTTTAACACCGAGTAGATGCGAGGCCCAAGCATACACTGAGTCTCAAAACTACGCGCCAACATAGCCAAGATGGGACCTCCTTTGCGACTGTCCCTTTTTCCATAATGGGCCTTTCATGAGTGATATCATGCCTCTTTTTGTGGCTCTACCCTTGGAAAGGTACGAACACCCTCCCGACTAGAGGTTTACAGGTCAGGCTCCATGTGTGCTCATATGGGGTATGTCAGTTATAAGAATCTCCCACTGTTCCTCATCATTTATGCACAATTATGATTCTGTACTTTGGTTCAAGTCGTGTTTAATAAGCTTTCCTCTTTTTATTATGATCATGATTGATTTATGAATGTTTTGAAAACCTTGAGCCTTATATTTACATTATGATATTTATGTTATGATCATGTTTTCCTACTCTTGTGAACTCTTATGTATTTCAACTGTCCATTTTACTTACCTTGGATACTCGATATATTTCAAGTATTGACTACATACTCTATGATGTATCATTTTATGATACAGGCTCCGGTATTCAGACTCAGCCTTGTTGCTAGCCCGCCTTTCAAAGTAGCATATCTAGTCTCTGTTGGTGAGTCCTCATCTCCTGAGGACCATTCCTATTTTCAATTTAAGGTTTAGAGAGATAGTTGGGGTCTTTTCCTATCAACTCATCAGAAATAGAGGCTTTTCAGACATAGATTATATTCAGATTCAGACTCATGTTGTATGTTCAGATTTCATGTTATATTCAGTCTTCCACTATGTTAATTATGTTGATCTTCCGCTTTTCTTGATTGAGTTAGATGTATATTCATGCCATGGGTTGACTTAGAGTCTCTCGAGGCTCCTTGTCCTGTGGCTCGATTCGGGCCCATGTTCGATTCGTGACAAACTTTGTATCAAAGCAATAAGCTTTGAAGTGTCCAAGGGTGTCTGAAAGCCGTGTTAAGTGGAGTCTTTTTCATTGGTGTGAAGTGCGTGACACTTATGACGAAGAGGCTACTAGATGTTTAGGAATGTTCCCTTCTTTCATGATCTATGTCTTGTGATGAACGTCCTTTACTCCTCTAATTCATGCTATTCGCTTTTGCAGAATCATGCCTCCATGCCGAGTAAATGCCAGGAGGAATGGTAACAGTGATGATCATGAGGGTGCACATGATGGGGAGCACCCGCCAGCTCCACCCATTCATGGGGGCACGTACCATAGCCAGCCGTCCACGATGAGTTTAGAGCGGCAATTCAGATGTTGGCACAGGCCATGACAGCTTAGGTCCAGAATCAGACTATGGCCTATTATCCCCAAAATGGAAATGCGGCAGCTTCTAGGGTAAAGGACTTTCTGAGGATGAGCCCTCTGGAGTTCACAGGGTCGAAGGTAGATGAGGACCCACATGACTTTATTGAGGAAATTATGAATATCACCCAGGTTATGGGGGTGAATAACGGGGAATGTGTCGATTTGACCTCTTATCAACTTAAGGGGGTAACACATATATGGTTCAAGCAATGGAGAGCTGCTAGAGCAGCGGGTGCGGGCCCGATAGGTTGGGATGAGTTCCATACCGCGTTCATGGATCGGTTCTTCCCTCAGGAAATTAGGGAGCTCAAGGCGGCTGAGTTTTTGAATTTGAAGCAAGGCAACTTGTCAGTCTAGGAGTATGCCTTGGAGTTCACTCAACTATCAAAATATGCTCCATAGTTAGGGGCAAATCAATGGGCTCGGGTGAGCTGCTTTGTGCATGGAATAGAAGATTACTTGGATAAGGATTATCAGATCGCCATGCTACATCGGTACATCGACTTTCCCTGTATTGTATTACATGCCCAACAGATGGAGTTGGTCTATAGGAGGCAGAGAGAGGCCAAGAGGGCCAGGACCGACAACTACAGGGTTTCTCAAACTAGGTCAGGAGGTGGATCACGACAGCAGCCTCAACACAGGATCACTACTCCAGCTCCATCATCGGCTAGCATGCCGTCCAGGTAAAGGGGAGACCAGAGGAGCAGGGTGCCAGGCTCGAAGGACCATGGTAGCATGTAGCTGGAGAACACTTTCCCAGCGTGTGCGAGATGTGGAAAAATTCATCCCGGGAGGTGCCTGGTTGGTGCGGATGCTTGTTTTAGGTGTGGCAAACCCGGGCATAGGATCAGAGATTGTCCTGCAGCCAGTTCTACCGCTCCAGTAGCATGACCCCCTCAGCAAGGAGCCTCCACTAGTTCGGTAGGTTGTCAGCATCGAAACAGGTTTTTATCTCTAGTACCTCGCCAAGAGTAGGAGGCTTCGCCAGATGTGGTCATGGGTATGTGGCAAGTCTTCCATATTGATGATTATGCTTTGTTAGATCCAGGAGCTACCTTGTCTTTTGTGACCCCTTACATTGCAAGTAGTTTTGGGGTTAGTCCTGAAATTCTGTCTGAACCATTCTCCGTATCAAAACAATAGGCTTTGAAGTGTCCTAGGGTGTCTGAAAGCTGCATTAAGTAGAGTCTTTTTCATGGGTGTGAAGCGCGCCACACTTATGACGAAGAGGCTACTAGACGTTTAGGAATGTTCCCTTCTTTCATGATCTCTGTCTTGTGATGAACTTCCTTTACTCCTCTATTCATGCTATTCACTTTTGCAGAATAATGCTTCCACGCCGAGTAAACGGAAGGATAAATAGAAGCAAAAATGGCCATGAGGGTGGCAATGGAGACGGGCACCAGCAGGCCCCAGCAGTCCATGCGGAGCATATACCTTAGCCGGTTTCCCACATATAGTTCAGAGTATCCATCTAGATGTTAGCTCAAGCCTTGACCGCCCAGGTCAATCAGCAGGCGGTAGTGCATGTCCCTCAGAATGGGAATGTGGCGGAAGTGAGAGTTATAGACTTTCTGAGGATGAACCCTCCTGAGTTCCTTGGAGTGAAGGTGGATGAGGATCCACATGAGTTTATTGATGAAATTCTGAAGATCACCCAGACTATAGGGGTGACTAGAGAGGAGTGTGTCAATTTTGCCTCATATCAGTTAAACGGGGTTACACACATTTGGTTCAAACAGTGGAAATATGGCTGAACAGACGGAGAAGGTCCCATCGGTTAGGAGGAGTTTCATAGCGCATTTCTAGAGAGGTTCTTACCTCATGAGATGAGGGAGATTAAGGAAGCAGAGTTCGTGAACCTAAAGCAGGGTAACATGAAATTTCAAGAGTATGCTTTGGAGTTCACTCATTTGTCTAAGTAGGCCCTAGAGCTAGTGGCTTATCAGAGAGCTCGGGTGAGAAGTTATGTGCATGGAGTGGCGGACTACCCAGAAAAGGATTGTAGGATCGCCATGCTTCATCAGGATATTGAATTTCCCCAGATATTTTTGCACGCTCAGCAGATGGTGGCGGTGCATCTGAGGGAGAGAGAGGACAAGAGGGCAAGGATGGATAGTGTTGGGTTCACGCAGCAAAGATCCAGTGGTGATCATCGCCCTCAGTTTCAGCAAAGGTCATTAGCCCCAGCACCATCATCAGCTAGTGTCCCATCTCGACCTAGATGTGATCAAAGGGGTAGAGCGTCAGGCTCGAGGGGTCAGGGGAGCATTTCAAGATATTGCACATTTCCATCATGTACAAAGTGTGGAAAGAACCAGCCAGGGAGGTGTTTAGTTTTCTCAGACGCTTGTTTCGGGTGTGGCAAACCCGAACACAGGCTCAGAGATTGCCCTTCAGTTAGATCAGGTGATGGTGGATCCCGTACCCCAGCCACTAGATCAGAAGCTCCGGCGTCACTTCCATTCCAGCAGGGTGCTTCTACTAGTACAGGTGGCGGACAATGCCAAAACGGATTCTATGCTCTAGCATCCCGCCAGGAGCAGGAGGTCTCCCCAGATGTAGTTACTGGTATGTTACGAGTATTCCATCTTTATGTATATGAATTGTTAGATCAACGGTATACTTTGTCTTTTATGACGCCCTATGTTTCTAGTAGTTTTGGAGTCAGTCCCGAAACATTATTAGAACCCTTCTCAGTCTCTACTCCAGTGGGTGATTCAATTATAGCTAGACGGGTGTATAGAAATTTCCCGGTCACAGTCCTTCAGAAAGTCACCTCAACGGATTTATTAGAGTTAGCCATCATCGATTTTGATGTTATTTTCGGCATGGATTTGTTGTTTGCATGTTATGCTTCAGTGAATTGTAGAACCTAGGTAGTAGAGTTTAGATTTCCAGGTGAGCCAGTCTTAGAGTGGAAGGGTAGTTCAACTGTGCCTGTAGGTCATTTCATTTCTTACTTGAAGGCCAGAAAGATGATCTCCAAGTGTTGTGTGTACCATCTAGTTAGGGTTAAGGATGCTACATCCGAGACCCCGACTATCTAGTCAGTTCCAGTAGTATGTGAATATCAGGAAGTCTTCCCAGATGATTTATCGGGAATCCCTCCCGAGCAGGAGATTGATTTTTGTATTGACCTTCTTTTCGATAGGTAGCCTATATCTATTCCTCCATACAAAATGACCCCAAATGAGTTAAAGGAGTTGAAGGAGTAGTTGAAAGACCTTTTAGACAAGGGATTCATTAGACCGAGCATATCCCTATGGGGTGCACTAGTTCTCTTCCTCCGCAAGAAAGATGGTTCTATTTGTATGTGTATTGATTATCGACAATTGAACAAGGTAACCATCAAGAACAGGTATCCTTTCCCCAGGATTGATGATTTGTTTGAACAGTTTTAGGGTGCTAAGTTCTTTTCAAAGATTCCGGATACCATCAGCTCAGGGTTTGAGAGAGTGACGTCCACAAGACAACCTTTAGGACTCGGTATGGTCATTACGAGTTTGTAGTTATGTCTTTTGGACTAATGAATGCTCCTGCAACTTTTATGGATTTGATGAATAGGGTGTTCAAGCTTTTATTTGGATATGTTCGTGATCGTGTTTATTGATGAAATCCTGATATACTATCAGAGCGAAGAGGAGCATGTCGCTCATTCGAGGGTGGTGTTATAGACTCTTAAGGACCTCCAATTATATGCTAAATTTAGCAAGTGAAAGTGTTGGTTGAACTCAGTGGCATTTTTGGTCCATGTGGTGTCAAGTGAGGGTATAAAGATGGACTCTCAAAAGATAGAAGGGGTGAAGAACTGGCCTAGACTGGTGAATCCTTCAGATATCAAGAGCTTCTTGGTTTTAGCTGGTTATTGTCGGAGATTTTTTGAGGGATTTTCACCTATTGCAGCGCCATTGACCAAATTGACCCAAAAGAAAGTGAAATTGCAATGGTCGGATGCTTGTGAGAGAAGATTCTAGGAGTTGAATGCTCGACTCACCTCGGTACTAGTGTTAACCCTACCTGAGGGTACCGATGGGTTTGTGGTGTATTGCGATGCTTCTAGGATCGGCCTTGGTTTTGTATTTATGCAACATGGTAAAGTGATAGCATATGCTTCTAGGCAGCTGAAGGTTCATGAAAAGAATTACCAAACCCATGAGCTTGAATTGGTGGCGGTGGTATTTGCCTTGAAGAATTGGAGACACTATTTGTATGGGTTTCATGTAGATGTGTTTATGCACCACAATAGCCTACAATATGTGTTTACTCAAAAGGAACTAAATTTGCATCAAAGAAGGTGGTTGGAGCTACTCAAGGATTATGATATGAGTTTGTTTACGGGCAAGACTAATGTGGTGGCAGACGCTCTTATTAGGCTTTTTATGGAGAGTGTGTCCCATGTAGATGAGGAGAGGAAAGAGCTGGTGAAGGACGTGCATTGGCTTGCATGGTTGGGAGTTTGTTTTGTTGATCGACCGATGGTGGTGTTATTGTTCAGAATGGGTCAGAATTGTCCTTGGTGACTGATGTAAAAGCTAGACAAGACGAGGACCCCATCTTGGTAAAGTTAAAGGAAGCCATTCAGAATTAGAAGGTAGAGGTCTTCTCCAAAGGGGGAGATGGTGTGCTTCGATAGCAGGGTCATTTGTGTGTTCCAAATATTGATGATTTGAGAGATCGGATGTTGCATGAGGCTCATGGTTATAGGTATTCCATACATCAAGGTTCCACAAAGATGTATTGTGACCTACGGTAAGTCTATTGGTGGAATGGCATAAAGAAGGACATAGCGGAGTTTGTGGCTAAGTGTCCAAATCGTCAACAAGTGAAGGTTGAGCACCAGAGACCAGGAGGTGTACTTCAAGACATCAGTATCCCCACTTGGACGTGGGAGGAGATCAATATGGACTTCATCACACGGTTTCCTCACACTCGTTGATAGTATGACTCCATTTGGGTGGTCGTGGATAGATTAACCAAAGCTGCTCTTTCTATATTGGTCAAAACTACTGATTCAGCAGAAGATTATGCTGCATTCGGGAGTTAGTTCGGTTGAATGGAGTTCCCTTTTCAATTATATCAGATAGAGGTATTCAATTTACCTCCCAATTTTGGAGATCTTTTCCAAAGGGACTCGGTACTCAGGTCAAGCTTAGCACCGCATTTCACCTGCCAATAGATGGTCAGGCGGAGAGGACTACACAGACCCTCGAGGATATGTTGAAAGTGTATGTGGTAGATTTTAAGGGTAGTTGGAATGACCATATGCCTCTCATTGAGTTTGCATATAACAACAACTACAATTCCAGCATTCAGATGGCTCTGTTTGAGGCTCTCTATTGGCGGAGATGTAGATCGCCTATTGGTTGGTTTGAAGTGGGTGAAGCTGCGATGATAGGATCAGATTCAGTTAATGAGGCCATGGAGAAAGTTCATCTCATAAAGGACAGATTGAAAATAGCTCAAAGTCACCAAAAGTCCTATGCGGATTTGAGAAGAAGAGAACTTGAGTTTGAAGTTGATGATTGGGTGTTTCTAAAGGTGTCTCCCATGAAGGGAGTGATGAGGTTCAGGAAGAAAGGAAAACTCAGGCCCCGTTATATTGGCCCATACTAGATTGTGAAACTGGTTGGCAAGGTATTCTATGAGTTGGAATTACCCTCAGAGTTAGCTTCAGTTCAACCAGTTTTCCATGTATCGCTCTTAAATAAGTGTTTGGATGATCCAGCTATAGTTGTTCCGGTGGATAGTGTGGTGTGAAAGACAACCTTAGTTATGAAGAGGTTCTACTGAAAATGTTGGATCGTCAGGTTCGAAGGCTAAGAAACAAAGAAGTAGCTTCGGTTAAAGTTTTATGGAGGAATCAGCATGTCGAGGGAGCTACATGGGAAGCCGAACAAGATATGATGGCTAGATACCTACATCTATTTCCTTCTGGCTCAGTTCCATCTTGAGGTATTTGTTTTTGCCCTAAAGCTCTATTCAGTTTCATGTTCAGTTCATGTGTCCAAGTTTCTTTCATGTCAAAGCATGTATGTATGATTCGTGAATTCAGTTAAGAGGCAGTCATTCTGTCAGTTTTCAGCTTATATGATCAGTATTTGAATATAATGATTGCATTTCTCTGCTTTTCTGTATGTTTTCCAACATTTGAGGATGAATGTTCCCAAGGGGGAGATATTGTAATGCTCCGAAAATCCTAAGAATAGACCCGGGAGTTAAAACGGAGAAATCTAGATTTTTCTGCACCAGGTCACAGGACAAGTCGTCCAGTGACTCGTCAGGATGACCATGAGTCGTTAAGTAACTCGTGGTGAGGAGTTGGACTTAGTTGGAAATTTTAAGTTTCGGGTGACCACGAGTCATGGTCATCTCCGCGATTGGTTAAGTCACCCGTGGTCAAGGATGGTTGAAGGAAGAGGAAGAATGGGTAGTGCACCTAATAGATTGGTCACCACGACTCATTGGGTTCACCACGAGTCGTAGTGTTCCCCGTGGTGACCCCCTGGTGAGTTTCTAGCATTGAGGATAATTGGAGGTGACCATGAGTCGTGGTCACTGGTAACGAATCGTAGGGTGCCTCGTGGTGACAACCTAGATGAAATTTCCAGTGGAGGCAATGGATGAAGAACCTGAGTTGTGGCCATGGACAATGACTCGTCCAGTCCCTCGTTGGGACTGGCAGTCTGTTCTTTCCTGCATGTTTATTAAGGGCTTTTACGTAATTCCAATGTTCCTAAAGCCTAAACTATATCATTTTAAGCTCAGAATAGAGGGTATTAAGATGGGTTAAGTCATTATAGCATATTCAAAACTCATGCATGCAAGTTTGAGGGCTTAGAGAGTGATCAAGCATAGTTCATCAAGGTTCTTCCCCAATTCTTCTTCAATTTCCTTTGGGTTATCAAGGGAGAGAGTAGAATCAATTTACCCAGGTATGTGGAGTTATGAATGAGAGTCCCTTTCACTCTGATGCCCTAAACTCTTCTCAAGCATGATGAATTTCAATTCTAAAAGTCAAGTTTTGTGGTCGATGAGGTTTATGTTAATTCTTGTGAATTTCATATAATCTATCGATGGGTACATCTCCTTCATGTATTAAATAATATTTTATGATATATGGGAATATTTTATGGCTATTTAGAGTATATATTGATTTATTTGAGTTTAAATCCAATTATGCCCAATTATGAATGTTTTATGAAAAGGCAAGTTATGATTTCGTTATGATCTTGATCTAAATTAGCCCAATTATGATTTATGCTTTATGATATGATTTCTCTCAAGTACTTACCACATATTTATGATATATCAAGTATATACATTTTTTACAAGNTTAGTTTTCCCCTATAAATAAAGGGGTTTCCCTTCATTATATATTATGATTTATGCTTTATGATATGATTTCTCTCAAGTACTTACCACATATTTATGATATATCAAGTATATACATTTTTTACAAGTATGCATGAATTTCATGATTTATGGATTTATGATTATGGCCGATTCACAGGCCTTATTTCATGGCTAGTTCAGGTATTTCAAGCATGCTTATGATTATGATTACTTATATAGCCCATGAATCTCATGAAGGTTTCCCTATTATCTTATGAGCACTATATATTTTTTTGGAGTAGTACTTAACACCAAGTAGACCTAGGGTCGAAGCATACCCCGAGTCTCAAAACTACGCGCCACATAGCCATGATGGGACCTCCTTTGCGACTGTCCCTTTTGACCCAATGGGCCTTTCATGAGTGATATCACACCTCTTTTCATGGTTATACCCTTGGAATGGTATGAAAACCCTCCTGATTAGGGATTTACAGGTCGGCACCATGTCTGCTCATATAGGGTATGTCGGTTATAAGAATCTCCCACAGTTCCTCATGATTTATGCACAGTTATGATTATGTACTTTGGATCAGGTCATGTTTAATAAGGTTTTCTCTTATGATTATGATTATGATTAATTTACGAATGTTTTGAAAACCTTGAGCCTTATGTTTACATTATGATTTATGTTATGATCATGTTGTCCTACTCTTTTGAACTCTTATGTATTTTAACTATCCGTTTTACTTACCTTGCATACTCTGTACATTCCAAGTAATGACCATATACTCTATGTTGTATCATTTTATGATACAGGCTTCGGTATTCAGACTTAGCCTTGTTGCTAGCCTGTCTTTCAAAGTAGCATATCTAGTCTCTGTTGGTGAGTCCTCATCTCCCTAGGACCAGTCCTTATCATTTATCATTACATTTTCAATTTCAGGCTTGGGATCTTGTCCCATCAACTCATCAGAAATAAAGGCTTTTCAAACATAGATTGTATTCATCTTCAGACTCATGTTGTATGTCCAGATTTCATGTTATGTTCAGACTTTTTCTATGTTAATTATGTTGATCTTCCGCTTTTATTGATTGAGTTAGATGTATGTTCATTCCATGGGTAGACTTGGAGTCTCTCGGGGCTCCTTGTCCCATGTCTCGATCTGGGACCATGTTAGGGTCGTGAAACCTTCTTTCTCCTATAATGCGTATAATTGCACTTTATGTTGTGGTCATGGTAGACATTGGGGGTGATTGTCCCAATTATTTCACTTATCAATACAGTCACTATAATAGAAATGCTAGTTGTGCTCTTGAGTTTGATAAGAATGATGCCATGGCATATGAGGGACGAAGAACTACATATGACCTCATGGAATCCATGCTCCAAGCTTTTTTGGAGCAGGAGTCTAACTTAGAGAAGGATGCCAATGATAGCTCTCAAATTACACCCTTGGAAAAGTATAACACAGACGTTGTCAATAAAGAAACAAAGGTTGGGGTCGATCCCACAGAAAATATGGTCAGGATATAGAATAAGACTAGTATTTAGACTTTTAGTTTGGTTGTCTCCTAATGGTGGGTTTTAAAGAAATAAACATGCAATATTATTGAAGATTTTAAGTTTTTATCAAGTTTATGCAATTAACTAGGGAGGTGTTCCCTATGGATTCATGACTACTTCGGGTTTTTACAATTGTTATCTATCCAAATACTTAGCTTGTATAACTAATAACTTAGGTTCATCCAAATGACTGGTTCTTCCCTATTGGATGATAATACTCAATTATAGGATTAGGTATCTTGAGTGATTTCACTTTAACCTTTATCAATTTGTTCAAAATTAAATATCCTACGACTGCAAGTCAAGTTATAGAATGAACCATAAAGTTTAAGGCTTTGTTGTTCTTCTCTTTTTCTAATCTCTACTTCTCTAGGTTTAAGCAAATAGAGAATTCAAAAAAGTCCTAACATTGCGCATTGCTAATAAACATTAAAGATGAGGATAAGACAATACTAGCACTCATATTGGTTTAGAATCACTTTGTCCAAACCCTAGTTGGTTAATTCTCCATGGTTCGCACAACCCTTGTTGTGGAGGTTTTAGCCTCTCATGGTTGTAAGCAACGAATTAGCATTCATTGAAGAAAACATAATTAAAGTACTTACAATGAAGGTTGAAATAAAAATCCACTTGATTATTGCATAATTCAACTTTGATAAATTCAAGAACAATGAAGTAAACCTAGGAATATTGGAAAACTCAAGAAAAATCTCCCAAAAGTCGAATTCTCCTTCAAAGTATTCGTTCTTTCCAATCTGCTAACAAAAATAACCTAGAAAGTATTTATACAAATACTTAGAAACTTTTCCTAAATTAATAGGGAAAATTAATTAACCATCACTGCCTTCTCATATGACTCATAACTTGATCATACGAGTCGTAGCTTCACTTGTACAATGCCCGTCAACTTTAAATTTAATCAAGTGCTAGGAGCTGGTATGAATCATACAATGCACCTACGGGTGGTACAATCTTGTTGTAGTTTGAATCTGAGATATTTTACATCCTCTGAATATTTCCATGAGTGTCTTGGTATGACTCGTACCTTGCTCCTAGGACTCCTGGTTTCCTTTCGTACCATGGGATTCTGCCATTCAACTTTGTTCTAAACTTTACTAGGGCTCCTTGGTACAGGTCTTAGGTAGTCATATCGAGTCATGGTTTCCATTCATACCAGGAGACAAATCAAAGTACATTCTTCTTATATTTTCCATGACTCACAGTATGACTCATACCAAGGGTCATACTTTGCTAGTAACTTGTACATATTTTTCTGAAGTTCACCACGACTTACAGTACGACTCGTACAACCAAGGTACATCTCATACTAAAGTATATACTTAGCCCAATATTTCTACTCTTTTTCCTTCTTTCACAGCTTTCAACTCCAACACCTTATTTTACCGAAAACAAAGCAAAAGTGCATCATATCCGTATAAACACACCTAAGACCAAGAATTTTTTCACAGTTTTAAGCGTCGAAAGTGTTGTTAGCCCACAACAAATCAACAACCTCAACTTAAGACTTTTGTACGTCCTCAGGCAAACAAAAAAAAACAATAAATGACACTTAACTAGAAAGTAAAATAGAAGACCTACCACCAACACAACAAAATTTGCACACAAGTTCATTTTCAAATATTTACCCCTTTTTCATTCAAACCAAGTCAGCTATGCACACATTCAACTACAACTCATGAGATACAGGGATCTAGATAGCAGAGAATTGAGCTATCACTAATGATAATTACACAGACAACTGGCAGAATGCAATACAAACCATGCACCCTCACAACAAATGAAGTCCATAAAACTCATATATATATATATATGAAAATGGTGACTAATCAAACAAGACTCTCACACTCATAAAGAAGTTCAAAATACGGCACATCAGATACCATAGGCTTGCTCTTATTTTCTCTGCTTTGATTTTTCAAACAGTCAGGTTAGGATCACTATAGGACTTTTCTCGGTTGTAATGTAGGCTTCAGGTTGGGTATGGTAGATGTGGATATTAGTGACTAACCCTCCTTGGAACTACATAACTTGGCTTCACTTTTCACCTTTTTACCCATTTTCATCTTTTTAAGTTTTCCTCCCTTTTCTCATTTTAATTGTCATTTGTGGGCGTGGTGTACTTTTTTTTAATATTTTTCAATTCTTTTTTTTTCTCTTTTGATATTTCAGCTCTTTTCTCCCTTTTTTTTAATTCTTTTGACAGTTCACACCACACCCCAATTTTCTTTAACTTTTTCTTTCTTTTTCACCCCAATCGGTCTATGCACCCGAACTATAGCCACCCTCAACTTAGGCATTTTCCTGAGTTGAGGTTCACAATATCCAAGGAGGGACCAGGGCCAAATAGGTTCTCTATAAATATGGGAAAGGTGAATAGGTACTTAAAGAAAAATGGTCAACTGAAGGCTCAAACAAGGGATCAAGGGATTAATTTGTCATTCGGTAGAGCAATATAGGCTAAAACTAGACTAAAACAAAAATGGCCTATGATCCTTTCCTAACCAACTATTCTACAAACTATGTAAAGACTAACTGGGTAAGTTTTAGATCCTCTATACAGTATTGAACTAAGTAATTCTCACTCACTCATGGTATAAATTTGCATTTGTTCTACCTATCCAGTTCATGCACAGATAAGCCACAATTACACATGCTAATCTACTAAATAACATAAAAAGATCCACAGAAGTCACGCTTCACAGTCAACATACACATCTAACACCAATTGTTTTTTAAAAAAGGGTCTTTTTTTCAACAACTTCAAAACAAGTGCATTTACTGGCTATAAAGTACTCCTAAGCTACTCCTAGTTAAACAAAACACACAATCCTAAATATGTTGGTTCTACTAGATAGCATGTCTAAGGAAAAAGAAATACGATAACAAAAACCCTCGGACGAAGTCAAAAATAAAAACACGTACACCCCTATTTTTAGAACATGCTTTGTCCATAAAGTAGATAAAAATGTAAGAACTAGGAGAGGGACATACTTGTGGCGCTCTAAGTGCTCTTATCAACTACTCAGACTTCACTGACCATTCATGGGTTTCCTTCTATGGAGCACCTAATTTAATATCGTGGAACAATGTAACTTCCTTTTCTACTCAGGCATCATTGAGATACACTGATTCGATTCCTCTTACCTCCTTGGTGTTTCCCATATACAGCTTCACTCTCTGTCCATTTATCTTGAACCTTTTGCCATCCTTGTTCTCAAGTTCAACAACACCATATGGGGACACTTCTATCACTTGGTATGGTTCTATCCATCTAGACTTTAACTTACCTGGATGAAAATAGAGCCACGAATTAAACAGGAGTACCAAATCACCAGCATTGAACTCTCTTTTTACAATCTTCTGTTCATGATAGATTTTCATTCTCTCCTTATAAATAGTAGCACTCTCATAAGCTCGAGGCTATAATATCCATTTCATTTAGCTGATTGAGCCTTAACTTGGCTGCTTCATTCCAATCTAAGTTCAACTACTTCAGCACCTATAATGCCTTATGCTTCAGCTCCACTAGCAAGTGGCATGACTTTCCATAAACTAACTGATATGGTGACGAGCCAATAGGGGTCTTATAAGTTGTTTGATATGCTCAGTGAGCATCATCCAACTTTATCAACCAGTCTGTTTGATTGGTATTTACTGTTTTTTCCAAAATCGTCATGATCTCCCCGTTGGAGACTTCCACTTGTCTACTTGACTGCAGATGGTAAGGTGTTTCCACCTTATGCTTTACACCATATTTCTCAAGAAGAGTTCTGAAAAGGAAGTTGCAAAAGTGCAAACCACCTTCACTAATGATTTCTCTTAGAGTACCGAATCTTGAAAATATATGCTTCCGTAGGAATTCTGTTACACTTTTTCCTTAATTTTTAGGGAGTGCAATGGCTTCCACCCATTTTGAGACATAATCCACCACCACCAAGGTATACTTCATCCCGTGCGAGCTCACAAATGGGCCCATGAAGTCAATACCCCACACATCGTACAATTTTACTTTCAAAATTGGGGTTAATAGTAGCTCACGTGTATGAGTGATCCCACCTTGTTACTGGCATTAGTCACAAGAATTGGCAAAATCATATGCATCCTGGTGGATTATGGGCTAATACTACCTACACTGCAAAATTTTATGTTTCGTCCGAATACCACTTGATGACCCCCGATCGGAGACAAGTGGTAGGCCTCAAGTATACTCAACATCTCAACCTCTGACACACACCTACGAATCAGCCCATCCGCAAAAACACAAAACAAATAAGGCTTGTCCTAATAGTACCTCCTTGCATTAAACAAGAACTTCTTCCTCTGTTGCGAGGTCAAGTCTGCTAGAATCGTATGACTTACCAAGTAGTTTGCATAGTCAGCAAACCATGGGATCAAATATTGAAAGCATCCAACACCTTCTCATTTGGAAAAGTATCATGAATGTCAACCTCATCTTTCAGTATTGCTTTTTCTTCCAACATGGATAAGTGGTCAGCCACCTGATTCTCGTTCCCCTTTCGGTCTCAAACTCAAATTCCTATAAAAGAAATACCCATCTGATTAGCCTTGGTTTAGAATACTTATTTGACATTAGATATCACAATGCCGCATGGTCTGTATGGAAAATTACCTTAGTTCCAAGAAAATATGCCCAAAACTCTTCAAATGAAAAGACTACTAATAGCAGCTCTAGTTCAGTCATCGTATAATTCTTTTGAGCTACATTGAGTGTCTTACTGGTATAATAGATTGGGTAAAATATCTTTGCTCTCCTTTAGCCTAATACGACATCGAGGGAAATCCGCTGGCATCACACATTACCTCAAATGGGAGAGACCAATTTGGAGCTATGATAATAAGGGCTGAGGTGAGTCATTCCTTTAGGCATTCAAAGGCTTTCAAATACATTTCATCAAAAATGAACTTCATCTCCTTCTCAAGTAGTTTGCATAATGGTTGTGTAATTTTTGAGAAGTCCTTGATGAACCTCCTATAGAATCCTGCGTGCCCCAAAAAGATCCTGACACCTTTGACAGAAATAGGCGGTGGCAATCCTGCTATTACCTCAATTTCTCCTTTGTCCACCTCTTTACCTTTTCCTGAAATTCTATGGCCCAGCACAATCCCCTCTTTGACCATGAAATGGAATTTCTCCTAATTTAGGACTAGATTGGTTTCTTCACATTTTCTCATCACTTTACTCAGATGCTCAAGGCAATCTTCAAATGAATCACCCACAACTGAGAAGTCATCCATAGATACTTTGATGGTGTCCTCAACCATTTCTAAAAAAGTGGATATCATACAATGCTGAAATGTGCCCGGTGCATTGCAAAATCCAAACAACATCCTTCTAAATGCAAAAGTCCTATAAGGACAAGTAATGATGGTTTTATCTTTTTCTTCTAAGGTTATCGATATCTTATTATACCCCACCTAACCATCAAGAAAATTGCACCATCCTCTACCTGCCAACCTGTCAAACATCTAATCCATGAAGGGCATCGGGAAGTGGTCCTTTTGGGTCCAATGATTGAGTTTCCAGTAGTACATGCAAATATGCCACCCTCTAACCGGCCTTGTTGGTATTAGCTTATTCCTTTCGTTTGGCACTACTGTGATTCCGCCTTTCTTTGGGACATATTGTATTAGACTCACCCATTTACTATTAG
>JACEIK010002117.1:141682-181474 GCA_018107945.1 Datura stramonium | reverse complement strand
AGGAAAGCAAACTGAATCAATAGAATTAGAGCATGAATTTCAGTTAGAAAATACTCATGTAAACTAAAGAAAATAATAGAATTTAAGGAATTCTTTAATACCTAAAAATACTATCATACGAATGTAATAATTCTAGTCATGGTAGTTTGACACTATTGAGGAAGTGGAGAAATTTTATAGTCAAAGAAAATCCCTAAATTATGATCTCTAAAAGTACTATAAAGCTAGGGTTTGCTGGAAACTTTGGGACACAAGGGTGAAAGGATACCCTTGTTAAAAGTCCAACATACATGATTGAAGGATCCCTCTAAAGATCTTGAAGCTGCTGTACCATTGAGAGGAACCCTAGTTCTTGAGCCTTGAGAGAAGAAGGGAGAAGAAGAACTTTACGGTGGTTGTGAGAAGAGTGAGTGGTTATACTAGGAAAATCCTTTTAATTCGTCCCAAAATAAGCCTAAAACGACCTAGTTTAAGAGTTAGAAGCATAGAAAATTACAATAATAACCCTGGAAAAAAGTTCTCAAAAATCTATCTATCTAGTGCTACGGAATGTACCATGACTCGTGGTGATTTTCTACTGGTCGTGGTATGCCATTCGTGGCTTATGGAATGCTTAAAGAGGTTGCTGAAACCCTTGGTATGAGTTCCTATTACGAGTTGTACCTTAATACAACGAGTCGTACCATCATCTTACGACTCGTACTGAGTCTTTGTAGATATTGATTCTTCCTTGTAAATTCTCTAAACCTCCTATCTATGATCCTTCAATACGACTCGTACCACCCTGATACGGATCGTAGGATCCAGTCAAGGTTTCATTGCCTCTTCCTGCCAAACTATCTTAATCATACTACGAAACCTTGGTACGACTCGTATTGACTTGGTATGAGTCGTGAGAGCCTTCCATGACTTCTAAATCATATTTTGTGAGCTCAATGGAACACACTACGAGTCCTTGGTACGAATCGTACAATCCTCCTATGAGTCGTACTGAGGCTCGTTCTGAGGACATTTTCTAGTTTTCTCTGTATAATCAACTTCAAATACAGGGTTTAGTCATAGGGATTTTTGGGGTGTTCAAACTTTGGGTTTTTACACTCGTGATCTATCTAAACACTTTGCATGTAGAACTGATAAACACCCAGAGCAAATAGAGAATAACATTTATAATGCTGAAATACTGCTCATTTAACTCCAAACCTGACAGAATGACTACCTCCAATTCAACATACATAACTGAACTGAATTCACTTTTCATACCTACATCCAAAATCATAAATAAAACTCAAACACATGAATTGAATCCAACAAGTAAATTAGTTTATAATGCGAAACTAATAGTTTAAGTTGTAACAGAGTCGTTAGAGAACAAGTGCGGGTATTTTGTCCATCATATCTGCTTCGGCCTCCCATGTAGCTCCCTCATCCTGCTGATTTCTCCATAAGACCTTGACTGAAGCTATTTCCTTGTTCCTTAGCTTGTGAACCTGACGGTCAAGAATCCGGACTAGTACCTCCTCATATGAGAGACTATTTTTTATTCCTACACTGTCCAATGGCACAACTGAGGTTGGATCCACAATGCACTACTTCAAAAGTGACACATGGAATACCAAGGTGCACAACTACTAGTTCTAGAGGTAATTCTAGCTCATAGGCTACATTACCAATATGACTCAAAATTCTATAAGTTCCCACATATCTCGGACTGAGCATTCCCTTCTTTCCAAACCTCATCACCCCTTTCATGGGAGAAATATTTAGGTAAACCCAGTCGTCTACTGCAAATTCCAACTCTCTTCTCCACACATTGGCATAAGATTTCTGATTGCTCTGAGCTAATTTTAATCTTTCTCGGATGAGCTGAACTTTCTGTAGTGCCTCGTGAACTGAGTCTAGCCCAATCAAGGTAGCTTCACCAACCTCCAACCACCCTATAGGAGATCTACACCTCCTATCATATAATGGTTCAAATGGGGCCATATGAATGCTAGAGTGGTAGTTGTTGTTGTACACAAACTCGATAATAGGCAAATGCTCATCCCAATTACCCTTAAAATTGTTCTCTCATGCTCTTAACATATCTTCTAGCGTCTGAATAGTCTGCTCATCTTGCCCATCGGTCTGTGGGTGAAAAGCAATGGTGAGTTTGACCTTGGTGCCTAGTCCCTTCTGAAAGGACTTCAAGAAGTGTGAGGTGAACTGAGTTCCTCTGTCTGAAATGATAGCCAAAGGAACCCCATGGAGTCTGACTAACTCCCGGATATAAAGTCCGACATAGTCTTCAGCTGAGTCTATGGTTTTGACTCGGAGGAAGTGAGCTGACTTAGTCATCCAGTCCACTATTACCTAAATTGAATCATGCTGCCGACGAGTCCGAGGTAGATCCGTAATGAAGTCCATGTTTACTTAATGTGGGTATGTTGATGCCCTGAGTCATACTTCCAAGTCTCTGGCATTCCACCATAACTTTCTGGCAGTTCAGGCACTTGGCTAAAAATTCCGCAATATCTCTTTTCATGTCGTTCCACCAGTAGATATCCCATAAATTATGGTACATTTTAGTAGCACTGGGGTAAATGGAGTATCTCGAGCTGTGTGCCTCAGCCAGTATCTATTGTCTCAACTCACCAACATCCGATACACACAACCTGCCATAGTAACCGAGCACCCTATCTCCCCCTTAGGAGAAAGCTTCTATTTATTTTTCTAAGAACTGCTCCCTTAAGCTTAAGTAAGATGGGGCCTGTATGGACTTGACTTCCACAACCAATGAAGAATTTGACCCACTCTGCATTACTACTCCACCCTCAGATGACCCCACTAATTGTACCCCCAATCGGGCTAGCCGGTGGATATCCCTCACCATTTCTTTCTTGCCATCTTAAACATGAGCTACGCTCCCCATAGACAATCTACTTAGGGCATTAGCCACCACATTGGCTTTACCCGGTGATATAGCACACTCATGTCGTAGTCTTTTAATAACTCTAACCACCTCCTTTGTCGAAGATTTAGGTCCTTCTAACTTAACACATACTGAAGGTTCTTGTGATCTGTAACGACATCCATGTGAGCCCCATATAGGTAATGTCTCCATATTTTTAGTGCAAACACCACCGCTGCCAACTCTAAGTCGTGAGTTGGATAGTTCTTCTCATGAACTTTGAGCTGTCTGGAGGCGTAGGAAATCACTTTTCCCCATTGCATTAGAACACATCCGAGTCCAACTCTGGAAGCATCACATAAACAACCAACCCATCTTTTCCTTCTAGCAAGGTCAAAACTGGGAGGTAGTGAGTCGAGTCTTCAACTCCTAGAAACTCTTCTCGCACTCGTCCGACCATTGAAATTTCACCTTCTTCTGAGTTAACTTAGTCAGAGGAGATGCTATAGAGGAGAAACCTTCCACAAACCATCGGTAATAACCAGCTAAGACAAAGAAACTCCTGATTTCAGTAGGAGAGGTAGGTCTAGGCCAATCTTTTACCGTTGTTATCTTGAGGGGATCTACTTGTATTCCTTCACCTGAGACCACATGACCTAAGAAAGTCACAGACTTTAACAAGAATTCGCACTTGCTG
The DNA here is from genome assembly GCA_018107945.1 of Datura stramonium. Classification (NCBI taxonomy): domain Eukaryota; kingdom Viridiplantae; phylum Streptophyta; class Magnoliopsida; order Solanales; family Solanaceae; genus Datura; species Datura stramonium. The sequence continues at coordinate 177,890 of JACEIK010002117.1, read as the reverse complement.
AACTTGGCAAACAACTGGCAGTGCTTGAGAATTTGTAATGCTAATCTTAGGTGATTGGCATGCTCTTCCTCATTTCTGGAGTATACAATTATGTCGTCGATAAATATAATGATGAACATATCCAAAACTTCTTGAAGACCCTATTCATCAAGTCCATGAAGGTTGGTGGGCCGTTTGTTGGCCCGAAGGACTTCACCACAAACTCGTAGTGACCATACCGAGTTCTGAATGTTGTTTTTAGTATGTCACACTCTTTGACTCTTAGTTGATGGTACCCTAACCTGAGATCAATTTTTGAGAAATAACTAGCTCCCTGAAGTTGGTCAAATAGGTTGGTAATTCTGGGTAGGGGATACCTATTCTTTATCGTGACATTGTTCAGCTGACGGTAATCTATGCACATTCTGAGGGTGCCGTCTTTCTTGCGCACGAATAGCACTGGGGCACCCCAGGGAGAGATACTAGGTCTGATAAAACCCTTGTCAAGAAGATCTTTTAACTTCTCCTTCAACTCCTTAAGCTCAGCTAGTGCCATTCTGTAAGAAGGGATGTAGATGGGCTGAGTGTTTGGGAGAAGGTCTATCCTGAAGTCTATTTCCCGTTCAGGGGGAACTCTAGGAAGATCCTCAGGAAATACATCTGGGAACTCGCTAACCACGGGGACTGACTAGATAGTTGGGATCTCAGAGTTCGAATCCTTGACCTGAACCAAGTGATATATACATCCTTTGGAGATGAGTTTCTGGGCCTTAAGTTAGGAAATAAACCTACCCTTGGGCGTTGAACTACTTCCCGTCCATTCTAACACTTGTTCATTTGGAAACTGGAACTTGACAAGTTTAGTTCTGCAATCAACTAAGGCATAGTAGGAATGTAACCAATCCATGCCAAGGATAAGGTAAAAATCGACCATGTCTAACTCTACGAGGTCAGTTGGGATGACTTTATTCAGAACTGAGACTGAGCAGTTTCTATACACCCAACTGGCTCTAATTGATTCGCCAACTAGGATGGAGATTGAGAATGGTTCTAAGAGGACCTCTGGACTGATATTGAACTTGACTGCTATGTAGTGTGTCACGAATAAAAGAGTGGCTCCTGGATCTAGGATGTCATACATGTCTAGATGAAAGAGATGTAACATACCCGTGACTACGTTAGGGGAGCTCTCCTGATCCTGATGGGAAGACAGAGCATAGAAACGATTTTGGCGCTGACCGCCATCTATACCTGATGTGTTGGCCTGCTGGGCTGGTCGGCCTACTAGAGCTGATAAGGTGGTGGATTGTGATCTCCCTCGCCCGGCTGATGGGCACTCCCTGAGCCGATGTCTGAGCTATCCATAACAAAAATAGCCCTCTCAACCCTGAAGGCACTCTCTTGAGTGGTTCTTGACACACTTGGGGAAAGTTGGATATCCATTGATACTTTGGGTATGAGATGGAGTACCAGATAACCCACCCCTCTAATCCTGGCGGGACTGAAAGGTTGGGGCACTAGCTGAACTAGGTGTTGGGGCTCTCTACTGCTGTTGCTACTACTGCTGTTGTTGTTGCTGTAGGTGGCTACTACTGCTAGACCTCTGATGGCTGTAATCTGACTGGACAGTCCTTTCCCATTTGTTATTTCACTCCATATCCTTTATCTTTTCGGCCTCAATCTGTTGGGCATAGACAATCAAGCTGGAGAGGTCCATATCTTTAATCAAAATCACTGTCCTGCACTCCTTGAGGACCAGATTTGACACCCCGTTTACAAACATCAACATGTGAGCCCTTGGCTCGGCTACCATCTCTGGAGCTTACTTAGACAACCTAGTAAAATCTAGAGCATATTCCTCCACGGTTCTGTTTCCTTTTCTCAAATTCATAAACTTCGCCATCTTTGCCTCCCTCAGCTCCCGAGGGAAAAATCTGTCCAACAAAGTTGTATGGAGTGCCTCCCACTCTGCTGGTCCTGCTCCTGTTGTCCGCCCCTCTTTCCATTGGTCATACAAGACCTGGGCTACCCCTTTTAGCTGGTAGGAAGCCAGGTCAGCACTCTCAGAGGAGCTAACACCCATAATGCAGGTAATATTCTTGATCTTATCCACGAACTCTTAGGTATCCTCCCCTACCTTGGATCCCTGAAACGATGGAGGGTTTATACGGGTCAAGTCCCGCACCCTCGCAGCTGCTGCAGACCCGTTTGTGGCTATTAGAACCACCTGCTAGTTCACCTAGTTGGTGATTGTTTGGGCCAGTAGTTGAATGGCCGCCCTGAATTCAGCTATAGATACCGAATCATCTTGAGGAGGTGCCGCGGTTGGTGGGGCAGGTCTATTAGTATTACCGACCCTTCTTCCATTATAGTATCTAGGAGGCGTGGTTCACTAAAATGAAACAGAGCACGAGTTAGAAGGACGTTTCTGGATTTCAACTTTAACGCATGATAAAGAGTATGAACAAAAGAGTTTTACTAATAACATCTCGTAGCCTCCTCGTCATAAGTGTGGCATACTTCACACCCATGAAAAGGACTCTACTCACTACGACTTTCAGACACTCCGAGAATACTCTAAACCTAGTGTTCTAATACCAAGTTTGTCACGCCTCGAGCCTACAACCTGGACGTAACACGGTACTTGAAGTCACACGTGACCCCAAGTCAGCCCTTGGTCTATCATACACTAGTATTCTGAGTAAAATATGCATAGAGGAAGCTTCGAAATAATAACATAAAAGCATTTATAAAAATAAAATTTAAAACATAAAGTTCAAAACATCTGCAGTCTAAAAGCCCTCTAACTGATGAGTTACTGGGACAAGCCCCCAGCTAACTCTAAGTCTAGCTAAAAATAATAAACCAACTGAAAGAAAATGAAATAAGGACCTCGAATGATGAGGACTCACACTTCAACTGTGGCGCAGGAGGATATGAATCGCATCGGCTAATGATGCTGAGTTTTGAAACCTGCAGCTGTATCATGAAATGATACATCATAAAAGTATGCGTCAGTACTTTGAATGTACTGAGTAAGTGGGAGAAAGCATAACTGAATATAATGTCTCAACTGAAATGACATGCAATGACCAACAAGTAAGCTGAACTGAACTACTGAAGTAAACTGAAATGGTCAAGATGACCTTGTCTGATGGTCAAAGACATGCCTAAGTCTGAAAGTTCTGAGTCTGAAGTACTATACTGAACTGGGCTAAACTGATAGAACTAGAATTGAATTGAGCTACTTATCCAGAACTGGACTGGACTGACTAGTGGAAGAGTCTATAACTGACATATAACCACGTGAGCTAGATTTGGAGTCTGATGTACACACCCCATCGGTAGGACAAAATTACCTTGCTAGGGTATAAAGGCATGGACTGTGAGATCATTGCCTCGGGCCATAAGGCTAATAAAAATAACCTACGGTGACAACGTAGTTTTGGGAACTAGGGTGCGCTGGAACCCTGGCCTTCTCGGTGCTAAGTCCTACTCCCACTAGATAGTTATAACATGACTACTGCTGTTAAGCTGATAGCTCGAAGATGAAGCCGAAGACTAAGTAAGGGATACTTATCTGGATGTACCTTGAGAGTCTTATCAGACCGGATCTAGAAATTGGTGTTCTAAGATTGGTCAGAGCTGCTTATCTGGAAGCGTCGTAACCGTCTAAGGAACAAACTGAGGCTGAGGCTGGTGGTTCTAAGACTGGTTAGAGCTATTTATCTGGAAGTGTCATAACCATCTAAAGAACCACTAAAATCTGATAACTGATATCTGAGTCTAATAACTGATAATTGGGAAGCACCACTAACACTCAAGAAACGACTCTAGTCAAACTGATCAGCTGATATTTTTGTAAAACTCTAACTATTCTTAGTGTTGATTGAGACTCTGAAACTGAATATACCAAGATATTAGCTTATATTCAAGTATCTATGCTAATCATTCATAAATTGAGTAACATCTCCCATATCAACATAACCTTTCTGTTTGAGTCTAAATCAATTAAGTTTTACCCGAATTTATGATCAAGATCAAATCTAAGGAAAGCAAACTGAATCAATAGAATTAGAGCATGAATTTCAATTAGAAAATACTCATGTAAACTAAAGAAAATAATAGAATTTAAGGAATTCATTAATAGCTAAAAATACTATCATACGCATGTAAGAATTCTAGACAAGGTAGTTTAACACTATTGAGGAAGTGGAGAAATTTTGAAGTCAAAGCAAATCCCTAAATTATGATCTCTAGAAGTACTATAAAGCTAGGGTTTTTTGGAAACTTTGGCACACAAGTGTGAAAGGATACCCTTGTTAAAAGTCCCACATACATGATTGAAGGTTCCCTCTAAAGATCTTGAAGCTGCTGCACCTTGGAGAGGAACCCTAGTTCTTGAGCCTTGAGAGAAGAAGGGAGAAGAAGAACTTTACAGTGGTTGTGAGAAGAGTGAGGGGTTATACTAGGAAAATCCTTTTAATCCGTCCCAATAGAATCCTAAAATGACTTAGTTTAAGAGTTAGAAGCATAGAAAATTAATAAAATAAACCTGGGAAAAAGTTCTTAAAAATCTATCTGTCTAGTGCTACGGGTCGTACCATGACTCGTGGTGACTTCCTACTGGTCGTGGTATGCCATTCGTGGCTTCTGGATTACTTAAAAGGGTTGTTGAAACCCCTGGTACAAGTCGTACCTTAATACCACGAGTCGTATCATCATCTTATGACTTGTATTGAGTCTTTGTCGCTACTGATCCTTCCTTGCAAATTCTTTGAACCTCCTATCTATGATCCTTCACTACAACTCATACCACCCTGATACAGATCGTAGGATCCAGTCGTGGTTTCCTTGCCTTTCCCTGCCAAACTCTCTGAATCATACCACGAAACCTTGGTACGACTCGTATTGACTTAGTACGAGTCGTGAGAGCCTTCCATGACTTCTAAATTAGATTTTTCTGAGCTCTCTGGAACACACTACGAGTCCTTGGTACGACTCGTACAATCCTCCTATGAGTCCTACTGAGGCTTGTTCTGAGGAAATTTTCCAGTTTTCTCTGTATGATCAACTTCAAATCAAGGGTTTAGTCATAGGGATTTTTGGGGTGTTCAAACTTTGGATTTTTACACTCGTGATCTATCTAAATACTTTGCATGTAGAACTGATAACATAAGTTCATCCAAATGATTGGTTCGTTCCTATTGGATGACTATACTAAATTAGTAAATTGGTCTCTTGAGTGATTTTAGTTTAACCGTTATCAATTTATTCCAAATTAACTATCTTGTGACCGCAGCTCAAGTTATATAATGAACCATAAAGTTCAAGGCTTTATTGTTCTTCTCTTTTCCTAATCACTATTTCTCTAAGTTAAGGCAAATAAAGAATTTAGGCAAGTCCTAATATTGTGCATTGCTAAGAAACATTAAAGATGAGGAGAAGACAATTCAGGCGTTCATATTAGTTTGGAATCACTTTGTGCAAACTTTAGTTGGTTAATCCTCCATGGTTCCAACAGCTCTAGAGGTTTTATCCTCTCATGATTGTAAGAAAAGAATTAGCATTCATTGAAGAAAAAAAAATTAAAGAACCTACAATGAAGAGTGAAATAAAAATCAACTTGACTATTTCACAATTCAACTTTGATCAATTCAAGAACAATGAAGTAAAACCCATGAATATTGGAAAACTCAAGAAAAAATCTCCCAAAAGTCGAATTCTCTTTCAAAGTATTTGTTCTTTCCAATCTCTAACAAAAATAACCTAGAAAAGTTTTACATAAATTATTACAAACCTTTCCTTAATTAATAGAAAAAACTAATAATTGCCATCGCCTTCTCATACGACTCGTAACTTGATCATATGAGTTGTAGATTTACTCGTACAATTCCTGGAAGCTCTGAATTTGACCAAGTGCTAGGATCTGGTACGACTCGTTCAATGCACCTATGAGTCATACAATCCCGTTGTGGTCTAAATCCGAGATCTCTGGCATACTCTAAATATTTCCACGAGTGTCTTGGTACGACTCGTACCTTTCTCCTACGACTCGTGGTTTCCTTTTGTACCATGGGATTATGCCATTCAACTTTGTTCTGAACTTTACCACGACTCCTTGGTACGGGTCGTAGGCAGTCATCAAAACTCGTGGTTTCCATTTGTATCAGGAAACTAATCAAAGTGCATCCTTCTGATATTTTCCACAACTAATAGTACGGCTTGTACCAGGATGGTACAGCTCATACCAAGAGTCCTACTTGGCCAGTACCTTGTACATATTTTGCTGAAGTTCACCATGACTTACAGTACAACTTGTACCACCAAGGTACGACTCGTTGTGAAGTCTGTATTTGGCCCAATTTTTGTAATCTTTTTCCTTCTTCCACAGTTTTCGACTCCAACACCTTATTTCCCTGAATACAAAGTAAAAGTGCTTCATATCCGTATAAATATACCTTAGACCATGCATATTTTCTTAGTTTTAAGCATCAAAAGTGTTGTAAAGCCACAAAATATCATATAGAGCCATTGTTCGCAGGTCCATCGCAGGTTTGTGAAAGAACACTAGGCTAAAATTGTGGTCACCTGCATTTTTCGGATGGTGATCCGTGGCTTATAGGTGTAGCGCCAGTGGTTTGCAGTGGCCACAACCTACATTTCGCAGCTCCCCACCTGTGACTAACAGGTGCTTGGTAGTGACTCAACCGTTTCCACAACTCAGACTTCTCCAAAATATTCATCAATCCCACAAGAACATCTTAGGATCACTCAACGCCTTCCCTTAAGATGGACGTTATCCCATCTATCATCAGGAAATGTCGAGTGCACAACCAAAAAATTTATAGAAACTTAATTTTACAATTATCTCATGAATCTCCTCTTCATATTAAGAATTTGAAGCAGTACAAAAAAACAAAAATGATGATTTTTCCTTGAGAAAGATGTCATCATATCTATCATTTGGAAAATCATGCATTTCAAGCACACGGGTTACTCTGATTTCACCCCCAACTAAATTCCAAATCATAGGGCATATGGAAGATATATAATACTATCAAAAGAAATTCTACCGACATTTTGCAATTTTACTCTCCCACCATATCTACAACATATAATCTATTCAAAGAATGAGAAACACTAGAGGTTTAATGGGGGTACATTGGTCAAGAAAAGTATGAAAGTAACATGCTTTATTTTGTACTAATCACCTCCAAATATTATGAAAAAAACAAGAGTGAGAGGTACACATACCAACTGGAAGAGAAAATGAGAGAAATTGAGAACTTGAAGTTTCTTTTCTCGACCAAGGCCATTCAAAAAAGCTTGAATTTCTTTATGTTAAGTGATAGAATAGTTTGAGAAGTGATGGAGAAAATGGTGAGTGTGAATAGGGATTTATAGAAGGAATGGAGTTGAAGGGATTGGTGGTTTAAAGAGGTGGATTAAATGGATTTAATGGGGAATATGAGTGGACTTGCAAGCCACCTGCGAAACGCATGTGTGCATCCGCTAAACACAGGTCAAGCGGCGCCTAGAGGCAAAATACTAGGCATAAAAAGAGGTAAATTATGTTAGAACTGTGTCCAAGAATGGTTGACACCTGTATTTCACAAGTGAAGCGCATAAGCCCTTCAGTTTCTTCCGACTTTCTGGTCTCTTTGTGTGATTGAGTTGCGTTTGACGGATGCTTACCTGCGTTTTTCAAGTCTCGTGCAACTCTTCCCCTATTATATTTCACATGGTTTGGCATCCAATCATCCTACAATCACAAAAAACAACACAAAAATCAAAAATCACTTGAATTAAAAGCACTTGGTTGCCTCCTAAGAAGCGCCTTATTAACATCGTGGCTCGATGGTTTCCTCTCCAACATCATTCATTGGAAGGATCATCCACCCCATCAACTTCATATTAAATTGCACTCCATTGCTCCTCGTCCTTATTATGTACTGTAGCCCCTTTACATTCATTTGGGGATGTTATTGGTTGATATACATTAAAAGTGACCTCTTCACCACCAACTATAAATTTTAGTTCCCTAGCTCCACATCAATAAGTGCTCTTCCCGTGGATAGCAATGGTCTCCCTAAGATGAAGTGCACCTCAATGTCCATGTCACAGTCCAACACGACAAAGTCGACTGGTAGAATGAACTTGTCCACCCGCACTAAGACGTCCTCAAGAACACAAACAGGACACTTGATTGAACGATCTGCCATCAACAACCTCATTTTTGTAGGCTTGGTACTTCCCAAACCGAACTTCTTGAAGATTATGAGAGGCATTATATTGATGCTATCCATGAGATCACACAGTGCCTTATTGAACATATACATCCCAATAGTACAAGGGATAGTGAAGTCTCCAGGATCCTCTCTTTTCGGAGCAAGGTTACTAGCCATTACAACACTAAAGTGATGCGACACCTTCCTTGTGCCCGCATCCACTATCTATTTTTTTATTCAGCATCTCTTTCATGAATTTTTCATATCCTGATATTTGGAGCAACACATCAACTAGCGGTATGCTGATGGACAACTTGCTAAACATAACGATGAATTTATTGAACTAGTTGTACTCTTTCTTCTTCTTTAAACACTAAGGGTAAGGAGGTGGGATTCTAGGCTTTTTTTCTTGTGCATTTGGGGACTCCTCGCCCTTTTTCTTAATATCAACATCCTTCGGAGTAACAACCACTCCTTCCTCTTCAAGTTCCTCTTCATTATCAAAAAAACTTGGTGTTTTTGGTACTGCATCTCTCACTCCATCATTTGTGATTGGATCAACAACATGTTTACCCTTCACACCATCATCGGCCAAAGCTTTCCCACTCCTAGTAACAATCTCCATGCAATCTTCAGATTTGGTATGGTATTACTAGGAAAGGTGCCCTTCATTCGGGGATTTATTTGGGACAAAAGGTGGTTCGTTTGAGCTTCCAAATGTTTAATACAAGATAAATAAGAACTCACTATTTAGGAGAGGTTAGACACCTCCCTTTTAAGCTCCCTTACCCCACTATCCGTGAACTCAACCTTCTTAAAAACTCTTGCCAACATCTCCTCTAGGACTTACCAATATCACTCACTCAGAGTTGCATTTGGGGTGCCTCAACCTTGAGGAGGACATATGGATTTGAACTTCTATGGTATCACTCCCCTTCACGATTTTTATTCACGGTTTCCCCATCTCTCGTTCCTAACATTCCACCCTTGACTATCCTGGTTTCTCCAACCTTCATTCTCGTCATGAGGACGCCAAGGACCTTGGTTGGCACCTTGATATCCCGGATGAGAAAACCCCACTTGGACAAGCATATATTAACACTCTTGTTCATATCTTGGAGGTGAAGCCTCCCCCTCATATTGCATGTGGCCTTGGGTTCCAACTACGTTTAGAATCTTGACACCCCGTCACATGCCTAGTATTTAGCTCAAGATAGGTCATCATTTTGACCAAGGTCTCATCCCTTTCATCATCACGTTTTCTCATCTATGTAGTCACAAGGATGGAACTAGCACCACTTGAGGATACCTTGGTGTCCCTAGTGTGCCATGCTCGATTCGTCTTTTTCATTCAATATAAGTGAGCTTTGGCCAATCCATATGTTTTGTCCATAAAGGATCCACCAGAAAGATTATTGACCACAACGATAGAACTTTGGAGAAGAACTCCATCAGTCATCCCATGATTTAGACATATTTCAACTTTCTTTTTGAATCGGAGCCAAATCTTATGCAAAGGTACACCCAAGAGTTATCTAAAATTGGTGATTTCATCCCTTAACTACAACATCTTCGATGGATGAAAGAACTTACCCAAGATAGTCTCCGTCAACTATTTCTAGGAAGTAATACACCCCGGGAGTAGCTCCTCTAGCCAAACAGTGGCTTCTCCTGTTAATGAGAATGGGAAAAGCCTTAGTCTAATCGACTCTTGGCTAATATTGGTGATATTGAAGGGTTGGCAGATTTCAAGAAAGTTTTGAAGATGTCTATTAGCATTTTTTCTTGGTTTCCATCCAATGAATCCTTTCATTTGTAGTAAGTATAACATAGCGTTGTTCATATGTAACACCACATTCCCTACCGTAGGTGGTAGGCGAATGGCACCTGCTACATCAAGCAAAATGGGCTCATCCTCGTCTTGGTCTATGTGGCCATATACAGAGCCCACTTGTGAGTCTTGGCTAATTAGATCCAACCTAAACAAGAAGTGAAAAACAACAACAAATGTAAATTTGTACAAGATGCTTAAATAGTTCGAATTAACAACAACTCTAGGCTATCAATGCCTATTCCCCGGCAACAGCATCAAAATTGATCACGTCCAAATCTACTTCTCGCTAGGAGAGAGTGGACATAGTCATTAGCAATATAATTTACCCAACTTTATGATTCGGGGTCGAATCTACAGGGAATAGGGATAGATCACTACTATAGTTGTATGTAAACCTAAACTAGTTAGTGTCATTGTATCAAAATACATAAAATAAATGTCGGGGGAAAAATTAAAACGCTATATGACTCTACTCAATATCAAAATGATGTAATGCAAGTTGAAGCAACAATGAGAGCAAATACTAGGGATGTGCTATTGACGGGGAACTGATAGGATTGGGGTTAATCAACAAGTCTTAAGAATCAACTACTAATATGAATAGCCACGGAAAAGTCTATACCTGATGTCTTTCGACCACTTGGGCATATTCTACTTGAGTTCTTTCAAACCTCAAGCTCAATTAGCAGATTACCCATATTGGCTTGGGGAAGAATTAAGATTTTTCTAGCTTTAATACTTTAATTGTTTTATGAAAATGGGTTTTTAGCAATATCTAGCCCAACCCCACATTTACAAAAGACAAATTCCCATAATGCTTTCTCACCGATTCCTTACTTTCTTTTTTCAAGCAAGAGCAAGATAAGTAAATACAATCTATATTTGCAACGATAAATATTTTCATTTAAACTTAGAGAAAGCATTAGATTCATGCATAATAAGTAATTCTAAGACTAAATTAACAACACCCAATCAAATCTCAACCCACATCAAGCGCACACCCCTAGCAGTCAATTTAGTTACTCATGAATGTAAATAAAATAACAAAATCAATAAGAGATTCAATCACATTTATATATGAATAGTAAATTTGAGCCTCAATGTATACTTCAATGGATAGTTTCTTACCCTAAAAGTATTAAAGAAGAAGAAGGAGAAGAAGACTATCTCTTGCTTCTCTCTATAATTCTCTCTCTCTAAAATAGGTCATCAAAAAGTTCTCTCTTTCTTTTACAAAAATGAAAAATGTGTACAAAATAGGAAAAGTTTGCTTTTCATTATTTTGCACGAATTCCCATTTTACCCTTAGAATCTTCTAAATCATTCTTGTATCAGATTTGGACAGCTTTTTCCTTTTTAGTACGGCGTCACTTGCACGGCACCTACGTTTTGCAGGTGCCCATCCATGAAACGCGGGTGCTTCACAGGTCTCAGCAGCTTGTCCAGTTTAGCTTTTCCATCTGCACCTACATTTCACAGGTGCCTGACTACATTCCGTGGTGTCCGTCCAGATTAAGGGCAGTTCACTTCGGCGTCTCACCTACGTTTTTCCTGTGTCCAATCTTGCAAAACGTAGGTCTCCCTTTCCCAGCACCTGCTCTTTGATCAGTTTCTTTTTTTTCTTTGTTTGAACCTAATACCTATAAAATCAAAGGAAAAAAGGCATAAAACCTTCCTAGATAAGTTGGAAACAAAGAAAAAGCTCATTCTTAAAACCCTAATGAGTTGGTGAATTACCAACTCATCAATTGTATTCCCCAATGGCCCCCGACCCCAACAACAACTATTTGACTTTTAGCAAAAATTTTGCCAAATTTTAGCATAGAACGGTAAGGGATCGACTTGCATATCATCAATAACCCACTGTACATCAATTTTTAATGCCCTAATTCAAGCCCTAAAGGCTAGAGAAACTTAAAAACCACTACCAAACCAACAACCAGATTTTTTAAGTGTATGTTGCATAAAGCAACATAAGGAACTTAATAATATCACCAAGGTCATGGGGGTGACCAATGTAGATTGTATCGATTTGGCCTCCTATCAACTTAAGGGGGTGACCCACATATGGTTCAAATAGTGGAGAGATTCTAGGGCAGTGGGTGCAGGCCCTATCGGTTGGGTAGAGTTCCACATAACATTCATGGATCGATTCTTCCCTCGGGAGATGAGGGAGAAAAAGGCGCCTGAGTTTGTTAACTTCCAGATTATCTAAATATGCACTAGAGTTGGTGGCAGACCAGAGGGCTCGAGTTAGTCGATTTGTGCATGGGGTGGCGGACTACTTGGATAAGGATTGTAGGATCGCCATGTTGCATCGGCATATAGATTTTCAAAGTATTGTATTGCATGCTTAAAAGATGGAGTCGGTGTATCAGAGGCAGAGAGAGGCCAAGAGGGCTAGGACCGACAGTTACGGGACTTCTCAGGTCAGATCAGGGGGTGGACAGTGTCAGTAGTCTCAGCATGTCTATTGCTCCAACACCATCATCGGCCAATATGCAATCTAGATTCAAAGGGGATTGGAAGAGCAGGGCTCCAGATTGGACAAGCAAGGGTAGAATGCAGAAAGAACGCACTTTCCCATCTTGGGGGAAGTATGGAAAGAATAATCCTAGGAGGTGCCTAGTCAGCTCAGATGCTTGTTTTGGGTGTGGAAAACTCGGACATAGACTAAGGATTGGCCTTCTGCAAGATCAGGGGTTGGTGGAGCCTGTATGCCAGCAACCAGTTCTGCCGCTCCAGCAGCATGTCCCTCTCAGCGGGGTGCCTCGACCAATTCAGCTGACGGTCAGCATCAAAAGAGTTTTTATGCTTTACCACCCCGTCAAGAGCAGGAGGCCTCCCCGGATGTGGTCACTGATATGTTGCGTGTTTTTCATATTGATGTGTATGCTTTGCTAGATCCGGGAGCTACCTTTTCTTTTGTGACCACTTATATTGCAAGTATATTTGGAGTTAGTCCTGAGACTCTGTCAGAACCATTTTCGATTTCTACTCCTGCCCGTGATTCAGTTGTAGCTAGGCAGGTGTATAGAGGATGCCCTATCACTTTATTGTATAAAGTCACCTCCGTAGAACTTGTGGAGTTAGCCATGACTGAATTTGATATTATTCTTAGCATGGATTTGTTGTATGCGTGTTATGCTTTCGTAAATTGTAGAACTCGTGCGGTGGAATTTCATTTTCCGAGAAAATCATTTTTGGAATGGAAGGGTAGTTCAACAGTACCAGAAAGTCAATTTATTTCATAACTTAAGGCTCGGAAGATGATATCTAAAGGTTTCATGTACCATATGGTCAGGGTTAAGGATGTTGAGCCCGAGACCCTGACTATCTAGTCAGTTTCGGTGGTGCATGAGTATCCAAAGGTCTTTCCCGATGATTTTCCAGGTGTTTCTCCTGAGCGGGAGATTGATTTTGGTATTGGTCTTCTACCCGATACGCAATCTATATCTATCCCTCCTTACTGGATGGCTCTAGCTGAGCTAAAAGAGTTGAAGGATCAGTTGAAGGACCTGTTAGATAAGGGCTTAATCAGACCGAGCAAGTCTCTGTGGGGTGCACTAGTTTTATTTGTCCAAAAGAAGGATTGTTCGCTTCTGATGTGCATTGATTATTAGCAATTGAACAAGGTCACTGTCAAGAACATGTACCCTCTTCCCAGGATCGATGATTTGTTTGACCAGCTTCAGGGTGCCAAGTTTTTCTTAGAGATAGATCTCCGGTCCGAGAATCATTAGCTCAGGGTTCGGTAGTGTGATATCCCGAAGACAGCCTTCAGGATGCGGTATGGACATTATGAGGTTTTAGTTATGTCTTTTGGACTAACGAATTCTCTTGTAGCTTTTATAGACCTGATGAACAGGGTGTTCAAGCCACATTTGGATATGTTCCTGATTGTATTCATCGATGACATCCTTATGTACTCTAGGAGCGAGGAGGCGCATGCTGCTCATTTGAGAGTAGTGTTGCAGACTCTCTAAGATCGCCAATTGTAAGCAAAGTTCAGCAAGTGTGAGTTTTAGTTGAACTTGGTAGCATTTATGGGCCATGTAGTATCAGGCTAGGGCATAAAACTAGATTCTCGAAAAATTGAGGCGGTGAAGAATTTGCCTAGACCGGTGAATCCCTCGAATATTTGGAGTTTCTTCGGTTTAACTGGATACTATCAGAGATTTTTGAGGGTTTCTCATCTATTGTAGTACCTTTGACCAAGTTGACTCAGAAAAAGGTAAAGTTTCAATGGTCAGAGGCTTGTAAGAAGAGCTTCCAAGAATTGAAGACTCGACTTACTACCGCATCGGTGTTGACCCTACCCAAGGGTACTGATGGTTTTGTGGTGTATTTTGATGCTTTGAGAATCGGACTTGGGTGTTTATTGTTGTCGTGATGGAAAGTAATAGCATATGCCTCTAGACTGTTAAAGATCCATGAGAAGAATTACCCAACCCATGATCTAGATTGGAAGTGGTGTTATTTGCATTGAAGATATGGAGAAATTACTTTATGGAGTCCATGTGGATGTGCTTACGGATCACAAGAGATTACAATATGTGTTCATGCAGAAAGATCTCAATCTTCGAAAAAGGAGGTGGTTGGAGCTACTCAAGGACTATGATATAAGTGTCCTTTACCATATGGATAAGGCTAATATGGTAGCGGACGCACTTAGTAGGCTCTCTATGGAGAGTGTTTCCCATGTGGATGAGGGAAAGAAAGAGCTGGTGAGAGATGTCCAACGACTCACAAGGTTGGAAGTTAGGTTGGTCGACTCGACCGATGGCCGTGCTGTTGTCTAGAACGGATCAGAATCATCCTTCTAACTTATGTGAAAGCTAGACAATATGAAGATCCAATTTTGGTAAACTTGAACGAAGCCGTTTGAAGTTAGAAGGTGGAGGCTTCTCCCAAGGGGGAGATGGTGTGCCTTAGTACTAGGGTCGCCTATGTGTTCCAGATGTTGATGATTTGAGGAGCAGAATATTGCATGAGGCCCATGGATCCAGGTATTCTATCCATCCAAGGGCCACTAGATGTATCATGATTTATGAGAAATCTATTGGTGGAATGGCATGAAGAAGAATATTGCAGAATTCGTAGCTAGGTGCCTAAACTATCAGCAAGTATAGGTTGAACATCAAAGGACGGGAAAAGTACTTCAGGATGTTAGAATTCCTACTTGGAAGTGGGAATAAATTAATATGGATTTCATCACAGACCTGCCTCGTACTCGTCGATAATATGATTCCATTTGGGTGGTGGTAGACAGGTTGAGCAAGGCTGCATATTTTCTACCTGTGAAAACCACAAATTCAATGGATGAAAGAGTGATAGAGAGGTGATCAAAGGCTGCATATTTTCTACCTAAGTATTCATTCATGCATGCAAGAGAATAGAAAGAGTGATAGAGAGGTGATCAAAGGGTGATTCAAGGTTTTCTTATTCAATTCCCTTCAATTCCTCTTAGGCATTAAAGGGAGAGTAAGATTCAGCCTCCATCAGGTATGTAGGGTTACAAATGTGTGTCTCTGTTCACACCCATGCCCATTCTCTATTGATTTATGAAAAATCTATTCAAAAACCACATGGGGTTTTAATTCAATTTTTTTTGTGAAATTGGAATGATATGCCAATGGGCTTTTATGATTTATGATCTACATCATATTTTATGGATTTTGATCAGATTTTACATTTAATTTTACTTATAAAACTATTGATTTCGATTTCTACTAAAATAAGCCTATTTAAGCTTGATCTATGATGAATCGATTTATGATCTTCAGTTCAATTGCTAATACTTACAAGCCCAGAATGATTTCTAATTTGAAATATGAATTTATTAAATTACCCACCATGATTTGATGATTTTTAAGTTATAATTACGATATACAGGTATGCATGAAACCTATGATTTAGGAATTATGTTTTGGCCGACTCACGGGCCTTATGTCATGGCTAGTTCATGTATGTACAAGAATGTTTATGATTATCCTAATTTCACTATCCCATGAATTTATGCATGTTATACAATGAGCACTATATATGTTTCGGGAGTAGTATCGAACATTGAGTAGGTTCAGGGCCTAGGTTCTGCCCCGGATCTCATAAACTACGTGCCACCGTAGGTATGTTGGGACCTCCTATGTGACTGTCCCCGGCCCAATTAGCCCTTTTCATGGTGATATCACACTTTCATGGTCCTACCCTTGGCAAGGTATGGACACCCTCCAAACAAGGTTTACAAGTTGGGATTCATGTGTGCTCATATGGGGTATGTCGGTTAAGAGAATCTCCCACTGTTCCTCATGATTTATGCATGTTTATGATTATGTATATTGGCTCAATTTATGCTTAATATCGCTTCCCCATCATGCTTATGATTATGAATGTTTTATGAATGATTTGAAAATATTGAGCCTTATGTTATGTTATTATATGTATGACATAAGCATGATGTCCTACTCTTATGATGTTTTATGATCTTTTACATATTTTATATGTCTGTTTTACTTACCCTACATACTCGATACATTCCACGTATTGACCGTATACTTTCTATGTTGTATCGTCTTATGACACAGGTTCCAGCTCTCAAGCTCATCCTCATATCTAGATCATCTCAGAGTGTACTTTCAGCTTATTGGAGAGTCATTATGTTCTGAGGGCCATTTGAAAGACATTCATGCTATTTTATGTTTCATTACTTTTCCGGGTTAGTTGGTGGTGTTGTCCCATCAACCCATCGTATAGAGTAGAGGCTTTCAGAAAGTGTATAGTACCCAGCTTGTGTATGTCTAAGAGATTCTTTTTGTTATGATATGTCATGTTATGTTTACGTTTCCGCTATGCCTTGTAATTAGTCTTCCACTTTCATGAACGAAGTTAGACGTATGCTTATGCCATGGGTCGACTTGGGGTCTCTCGAGGTTCCTTATCGCATGTTATGATCCGGTTCTACGTTCGGGTCGTGACATTTTTGTATGCCTCGTATCTTCCTCCTACGACTTATAATACTTTTTGTATCTAAATTTCGTTCAATTATTTAAGAATCACTTGATGCTCACCACGATTTATGGTATGGGTTGTATGTGGTTGCTACGATCCGTAGGTTCCACCCGTACCAATAGATTGCATTGTGAAAATTTCTTGGAAGATTTCCATGACTCCAGTTATAGCTCATACTGAGAGTCGTATCTTTCCTTCCCCCTAATCCAACCTTCTGATGTTCACCACGACAATCAGTACGACTCGTACAATAAATTACGGTTCGTACTGAGACATGTACTTGGCTGATTTTCTGCACTTTTATGAAGTTTTTGCACATTTTTGCTCCAAAAACTATTTTTCTTGAAAACAAAGAAAAAGTACCTCATATCCAGATAAACATACCTAAGGCCATGCTATTTTCTTAGTTTCAAGCATCGAAATTGCAGTAAACTCACAGCATATTAGTGACCACGAGTCATACCCACAAACCTCGACTCATGGTCTGGGAGATGGAAATTCAGAACCTATTCACGACTTCCCTCTAGGACCCATGACATAAAACAACAGTCCTTACAATCCACACTTCGGTTCTAGACTAACTCTTGGTGGTTCAATGGAACTGATCCAATGGCCATATCAATGGCCCATGGGATAGAAGGATGATTCTTCCTTTGTCTTGTTGAATAGACCTGGTGCCATTTTCTTCTGTCTTTTTCTATGAGTCTCATGTCATGCCCCACCTTGGAATGCATGACAGGCACCTAGTGCCACACTAGATCTGGACTAATTTGACTAGCCTGGTGCACTACTGGTGCATGCCTGTGACTAAATTCAAGATAATGACGAGCTATATCTCGGCTGTAAATATAGCCCCTAGCCGATAAGGCCACCTGCAAAAGGAGACATCTAACCACAAACAACACAATAACAGGGATCCTCTATGGGCCGACAAGACCACCATAATTTCTAGTTATAACAAAAATGAAATCATGCAAATAAACTACATTATAGCTGACAAGGCCGCTAACTGACAGCTAATCAAGGCGCCACATAGCCATCACACGAAATAAACATATATAGGGCCCCACACGGCCAGCAGCAAAACCAAACTACTGGAAATTTGCAGCCTACAAGCCTCTAAGAGTGGAATAATGATCAAGATAGGGCCCCAACCTACCCAAAAACTGTACAACAAAAGAACAAACCTCTTCTAACTACCAACTCCGGAGGAAGGGAGCTGAACAAACTGTTAACTCCAACGCATGACTAAGAGGGTCCCAAACCGTGCCTATCCGCATCTGTAGGCAAGTAATGCATCGCCCCATGGGAGGGAGTTAGTCTAATAGGTACCGAATATGTAAGGCAATAAAATGATATCTAAATTAAAGCTGATGAAACTGAAGTAATCATGAAGAAGGGTAAGAGTTTAACCTGAATGATCTCACCAACTGAAACATCTAACGAACAAGTATACATACACAACCAAGAACCTAACCGAGCCCTCATAAGCCTGAAAGGTACAAACAACACAAAATAACATACCTCGGCCCCCAAAGCCTCGACAAGTACAAATAATGTACATTCTACTGTTTGGCTACTAAAAGTTCGTCGCATACTGTATTCAAGAACACTTGTGCTCTGAAACTGTATCTGAGCCAGATAGGCTCCAGTAGTTGTATCTGTGTCTAAGCTGTTTGGGCTGTGTAACTGGGCCCCAAGCCTTGGCTCGACTATGGGCCATAATGTAATCTCCGATAACTGGGCTCCAGGCCTTGGCCCAACTATGGGTCATAATGTGACTGTTGTAATTGGATACCGAGCCTTAGCTCAACTATGGATTGTACTGTACCTGTTTTAGCTGAGCCCTGAGCCCTGAGCCCTGAGCCTTGGCTTGACTATGTGCTGTAATATAACTATTGTAGCCACACCGTGAGCCTTGGCTCGACTATGGGTCGTAATAGAAGCGTTGTGAACTCGATATGGCCGTAACGGCCTTAGTCTAGTCCCTTCGGATGTTATACTGCTCTTGTAAACATAATTTTATAGGCAACAACATTCAAACCCGGAATATCATATACAACAATCGAGCTGGATAGGGTTAACTCTGACGAGGGTTTCTATATCATGGTTATCGTCTCAATTCAATTCATAACAGCTGACCCCAATAGGTTTGCTCTAAAATACTATAGGCATACAAGTCGTATTAACTTTACAATGAACGTAACTTGCCGAAAGAACAGCCCTACATTCCTCGAGTGCCGAATTTCATTTAACTGGCGAGTTTCAACTTGTAATGGGCAGTTCTGTCCAACTACAATGCTTATACTAAGAAAACAGGGCTACTTCAAAACTAAGGTCGGTATAAATGCTAAGTTTTAATAATAGTACTAACTACAATCCAACTCTGAATAATTTGGTGAAAACTTGCAATTTCTCGAGAGTTCAGAAAGAAGAAATACTCACCTATGGCTTGTTTCCCTTTAGGAATCAATTTGAAACAATTCTGAAAAATTTTACTAGATGGAGCTCTGTTTTGTTGGGAGAATTTTTGAGAAATAACACCATAGTAATTCTTCCCGTAGTCTTAGAACTCATTACCCGAAGTTAATTTATGTTTGGACGGCGTTTGGTAGCATAATTGGATGAAAATATACTGGAAAATCATGTGCCCTCTCTACTTGCCATGGGAATGTGTTTGTAGCATGTGATTCAAAGTGAAGGGAGGGACTTTATATATACTAAGGGTGGTGGAAGGGGGGGTGCACCGCGCTGCCCATAGTGCCAGCTTCCCTGCCGCGCCACGCCTCTCAAGGCGCCAGCAGGCCTGGTGCGCCTCGCTGGCCAGTGCACTACTGGCTAGCACATCACGCTAGACCTGTGCGCACTAGTCTCGTCTGATCCCACTTCTGATACATGTCAAGCTCTCTTTTTTTCATAAATCCACGTGTACGCATACTATTTGATAGCGTTTTATGAGGTGTAACATCCTCCCTCCCTTAGGAACATTCCTCATCCAATGCCTCTTTAATTATTATTCTACGAACATGTCTATCTAATATTGCAACTGGGACTTCTTCATAGGTTATCTCCTTAGTAACTTGAATTTCCTCAACTGGAACAACTCGAGACAGGTCCCCTATACACTTACGCAACATGGATATGTGAAATACTGGGTGAAAAGACTCTAATTTTGAAGGAAACTCTAATTTATGTGCCAGTCGGCCTATCCTTCGGATGATCCAATACGGCCCAATGAACCTCGAGCTAAGCTTGCCTTTCTTGCCAAATCTCATCAGGCCCTTCATCGGCGCCACTTTAAGGAGTACCTAACCATCTACATTAAATTCCAAGTCTCTACGCCACACATCCGAGTAAGACTTCTGGAGACTCTAGGATGTCAGTAACCGCTCTCTGAAAAGTTTCCCTTTCTCTTTTGATTGGTGAACCATATTTGGTCCGACTAATTTTGTCTCTCCTATCTTAAACCATCCGATGGGGGCCTGCATTTTCTCCCATATAATGCCTCATAAGACACCATCTAAATTGCGGAATGCTAACTATTATTATATGCAAATTAAATGAGGGGTAAATGTTCATCCCAGCTTCCTCTAAAATCTAGAACACGCCGTAACATATCCTTTAGAGTATGAGTGGTGTGCTCTGCCTGGTCTTCTATCTGAGAATGGAATGTTGTAATCAGATTAACCTGTGTCCCCAAACCATTCTGAAATGATTGTGAAAATCTAGTTGTAAACTGTGCGCCTCTGTCTGAAATGATAGATGTTGGGAATGCGTGCAAATGGACGATCTCTTTAATATATAGCTCGGTGTAATCTTCAGCTGAGAATGTAGTCCGAACTAGAAAAAGTGAACTGATTTCATCAACTTGTCAACAATCACCCAAATAAAATCAAATTTTCATCTTGTACGAGGTAATCCTTTCACAAAGTCCATATTGATTGGCTCCCACTTCCACATAGGTATAGCCATCTCTTGAGTTAGGCCACCCGGTTTTTGATGTTCGACTTTCACCTGTTAACAATTAGGACACTGCGCTACAAATTCTGCTACACCTTTCTTCATTCCAGGCCACTAGTATATCTCTTTTATGTCGTGGAAAATCTTCGTCGAGCTTGGATGTAGAGAGTCTCGAGAGTAGTGTACCTCTTTCATAATCTGCTGGCAGAGCCCTGCTACATCTGGAATGCAGAGGCGACCTCTATTCCTCAAAACCCTATCTCCGGTTACCTCAAAAGCTGATAGTTCACCTTGTTGAGCCTTATCTCTAAGCTATGCTAAATGATAATCCTCGTACTGCAGCTCTTTTACTTCTACCACCAGGGAAAATACTGTTGTATTTTCAATTATAGCCTCATTATCCTATGAATCCACTATCCAAACTGCTAAACTGGCTAGCCGGTGGAATTCTAGGGCCATTTCTCACTGTTCTAGTCTCAGATGTGCCAGACTGCCATAGATCTATGGATGAGGGCATCTGCTACAATATTAGCCTTCCATGGGTGATACAAGATGTTTATGTCATAATCTTTCAACAATTCTAGCTAACGACACTATTATAAATTAAGCTCTTTCTGCGTGAAAATGTACTGGAGGCTTTTATGATGTAAAAATGTCCATATATACTCCATACAAGTAATGCCTCCATATTTAAGGCATTAATCACTATAGCTAAATCCAGGTCGTGGGTGGGATAGTTCTTTTCATATTTCCTTAATTTCCTTGAAGCATACGCAATTACTTTTCATGTTGCATCAAAACACACCCTAACCTAACGCCTGAAGCGTCGCAATATATAGCATAACCCTGTGAGCCTTCTGGCAAAGCTAACACTGGCTGCCGATGTCAATCTATTTTTCAATTCCTAGAAACTCTACTCACAGGACTCGGTCCACTGAAATTTGGCTTCTTTCTGAGTTAATTTAGTCAAACGCGCTAACAAGGTAGAGAATCCTTCCACAAACCTTCTATAATACCCAGCTAATCCAAGGAAAGTACGAACCTCTGTTGGAGTTGTAGGTCTAGGCCATGTCTTTATTGCCTAAATTTTCGGTGAATCAACCTAAATACCAGCCTCTTATACAATGTGGACCAAGAAAGCTAAAGAATTTAACTAGAAAACTTTGCATATAACTGGCGGTCTCTGAGGATCTGAAGTACGATTCGTAAATGATCTTTATGATCCGTTTCTGAGCGGGAGTATACCAGAATATTGTCAATGCATACTATCACAAATAGATCTAACTATGGCCTAAAGATATTGTTCATCAGATCCATGAACATTTCTGGGGAATTTGTCAACCCAAAGGACATGATTAGGAATTCAAAACGATAATACTTGGTCCTGGAAGCTATCTTCGGGATATCTTTCTCTCGAACTCGAACCTGGTGGTACCCGGATCGCAAGTCAATTTTAGAAAAATATTTCTCTCCTTGCAGCTGATCAAACAAGTCATCTATCCTGGTAAGTGGGTATTTATTCTTAATAGTAACTTTATTCAACTGTCGATAATCTATGAACATGCATAGGGAGCCATCTTTCTTTCTCACAAACAAAACTGGCGCACCCTATGGCGACGTGCTCGGCCTGATAAAGCCCTTATCCAGTAGATCTTTCAGTTTTTCTTTCAATTCTCTCAATTCAGTAGGGTCTATTCGGTACAGAAGGATAGATATAGGCTGAGTATCTGGTAGCAAGTCTATAGAGAAATCTATATCCCTCTCTGGGGGGATACCCAAAAGTTCATCTAGGAACACATCTGGGAACACGTTAACTACTAGAATAGACTGGAGAGTCGGGGGTTCTTCTTGCATATCCCGATCCCTAACAATATGGTAGATACACCCCTTTTCTATCAACTTTTTTGCTCGGAGATAGGATATGAACTTACCTTTTGGCGTAGCCGTATTACCCCTCCACTCTTGCACTACCTCTCCTAGGAAATAGAATCGGACAATTCTAGTCCAACACTCTACAGTGGCGTAACATGGTGCCAACTAATCCATACCCATAATTACATTAAAATCGATCATTTCTAGTTCTACTAGATCTGCTAAGGTCTGGCGACCAACAATCTCTACTGTACAACCTCGATAAATTCTTTTTGCAATAATATAGTCACCGACATGTGTAGACATAGAAAAGGGTTGCTGAAGCAATTCTGGCACTATATAAAACTTTCGGGCCACTAACGGAGTAACGTACGACAAAGTGTAGCCTGGTCTATTGAAGCATAAACTGAGTGAAAGTGAACATCTGATGTACCTGTCACAACATCTGGCAACAATTCTGATTCTTGTTGCCTTGGTAGCGCAAATATGCAATCCTGATTACTACTTGAACTAGATGCCCCTGATCTTCCTCGGCCTCTGCTGGATGGAGCTGAGGGCTTGCGCCCTGCTGTAGGTGCTGGAGCATACGAACCCGCTAAGGATCTATTTTGCTTGTCCTGACCATCCTGACGTCTAGTTGGGTAATCTCTCATTATGTGTCCCTCTTGCCCAAAGGATTAATAGGTGGTGGAACCATACCTTCATCTCTCCAAATGCAACATTTGACAGGTACTACATTCTGCTACTGCTGATCCGATCTAATCTGGCCCCCTCTGCTACTGTGATCCTGGTGCTCATGGACTTTCACCGGGCCCTGACTGCCTCTGATGATCTATTCTGCTATCCTATAACTGGAATGGGAGCCTAGGTGGCCTACCTAATAGACGAGGCCCGAACCCACCCTAAAAATTTGCGGATCTAGCCCTCTAACGCTGCTCCTGACCTGCCCTTTCCACAGTGTACTGACGCTTTCTGAGCTCCTCTATATTATGAGCAAAGGCCTGAATTCGTGAGATATCCAAATCCTCTCGCAGTCTGGCTGTAATGCAACAAGTCCCATAATAAACATGTGCACCCTGGTTTGCATAGTGTAAACAAATGAGGGTGCATATCTAGCTAAGGAATCAAATCTCAATGCATATTCTCTGACACTCTTTTCCCTTGCTCCAGATGCAAAAACTACTCTATTCTGGTCTGCCAAACCACTCGGGGCAAAAAATGGTCTATGAAAGCCTCCGAGAAGCTAGGCCACGTAGGTGGAGGTGCGTCTCCGCCTCGGGATCTCTCCCAACTCTCGTACCACAAGACTGCCACATCTCGCAATCAGAATACTATTAACTCAACTGATTAAGTAGACGAGGCATGCATAACCCTATATATTCTCTACAGATGATCTATGAATTTATGGGGGTCTTCTTTATGATCTGTCCCTATAAATTGCGGGGGACTCAAGGAAAGGAACTCACGGACCCTCGAACTAGTACTATTGGCTGAGGTTATCGCTGGGATCATCTGAACCAACATACAGAATGCACCTCTGAGCTCCTAATCTGATCGAACAGGAATGGCTGGGGGTGGTACTGGTATATCTGCTGCTCTAGAGGGCTCTGAGTGTGGTGGTGAATGCTGGGAAGATCGAGGTGACATCTCCCTATCGCCCTTAGATCGGGCTGACTCTGACTGGGCCCCGCTACTAGTGCCCTCTCCTGCTGCCACATCTAGGTCTCGACAGTCACGGTCTGTCGTGCGTCTGACATTTTTCTCTATAAATTTATAGAATAACATAAGCATAGGGAGTCACCCTATACAACACAACTCTATAGTACGAATGGAGGAGAAAAAAGAGTAACCACACTATTATGCCTTGTAGCCTCCTGCCTATAGAACGTGGTGCACAACACATCCATAGAGAAGACTACTTGAAACGAATTGCAGACTCCCTGGGATACGAACTGCTCTAATACCATGTTTGTCACGCCATACCTTTGGAGTCATGACTGGCTCCTAGTGACATACTGGGTCTGGACTAATCTGACTGGCCTGGTGCACTACTGTTGCGCGCTTGTGACTTAATTCAAGAAAATGACAAGCTATATCTCAACTGTAAATACAGTCTCTGGCTGACAAGACCACCTGCAAAAGGAGACAGCTAACCACCAACAACACAATAACAGGGATCCTATGCGGGCCGACAAGACCACCATGCTGTCTTATTATAACTAAACTGAAATCAAGCAAAAAGACTATGCTATTGCCGACAAGGCAGCTAACTAACAGCTAAACAAGGCCACACACGACCATCACATGAAATAAACATACATAGGGCCCCACACGGTTAGCAACAAACGCTAACTATTGGTAATCTGTAGCTTGCAAGCCTCAAAGAGTGGAATAATGGTCGAGACAGGACCCCGAGCTACCCATAAACTAGAAAACAAAAGAACAAACCTCTTCTAACTACCAACTCCGGAGGAAGGGAGTTGAAAAAACTGTTAACTCCAGCTGATGACTAAGAGGGTCCCAAAGCGCGTCTATTCACACCTGCAGGAAAGTAATGTAGTGCCCCAAGGGAGGGCGTTAGTACAATATGTACCAAATATGTAAGGTAGTAAATTGATATCTGAATGAAAGTTGAAGAAACAGAAGTAATCATGACGAATGGTAAGAATTTTACATGAATGATCTCACCAACTGAAACATCTACATACACTAACAAGAACCTAACCGGGTCCCCATAAGCCTGGAAGGTACAAACAGGAAAACTCATGCTCGAAAACTGTATCTGAGATAGATAGGCTCTTGTAGTTGTATCTGTGTCTGAGCTGACTGGGCTGTGTAACTGGACCCGGGCCTTGGCCCACCTATGGGTCATAATGTGATTGTTGTAACTGGATACCGAGCCTTAGCTCGACTATGGATCGTACCATAGCTGTTGTCGCTGAGCCCCGAGCCTTGGATCGTCTATGGGCTGTAATATAATTGTTGTAGCTAGACCCCGAGCCTTGGCTCCACTATAGGTTATAATAGAAGCTCTGAGAACTGGATAAAGCCCTCACGGGCCTCACTCTAGTCCCTTCGAACATTATGCTGCTCTTTTAAACATAATATTATGGGCAACAGTATTTGAACACCGAATATCGTATACAACAATAGAGCTGGATAGGTTAACTCTAACGAGGGTTTATATATCGTTGTTATAATCTCAATTCAATTCATAAAAGCTGACCCCAATAGTTTTACTCTGAAAACTATAGGCATACAAGCCGTATTAACTTTACGATGAATGTCACTTGCCGAAAGGATAGCCCTACATACCTCGAGTGTCGACTTTCATTTAAATGGAGAGTTTCAACTTGTAACAGGCGGTTCTATCCAACTACAACCCTTATACTAAGAAAACTAGGGTAACTTCAATACTAAACTCGGCATAAATGCAAATTTTATTAATAATACTAACTACAATTCAACTCTGAAATATTCGATAAAAACTTGCAATTTCTCGAGAGTTCAGAAGGGAGAAATATTCACCTAAGGCCTGTGGCCATTTAGGAATTAATTTGAAATTTTTTTGACAACTTTTACTCGATGGAGCTCTGATTTTCCAGGTAAATTTTTGAGAATTAACTCCGTAGTAATGCTTCCCGAAGACCTAGAACTCATTTCCCGAAGTTAATTTAAGTTAGGATGGCGTTTGTAGTGTAATCCAATGAAAATATATAGGAAAATCGCGTGCCCTCTCTACTTATCCGTGGGAATGTGTTTGCATGTGATTCAAAGTGAAGGGAGGGACTCTATATATACTAAGGACGGTGGCAGGGGTGCGGCCCGCGCTGCCCATAGCGCCAGCCTCCCCGCCGCGCCACGCATCTTATGGCGTCAACAGGCTTGGCGCGCCGCTCTGGCCAATGCACTGTTGGCTGGCGCGTCACGCTGGCCTTGTGCGCACTTGTCCTGCCCGACTCCTCTTCTGAGGTTTTCCTACACATGTCAAGCTCTCTTTATTTGTCACAAATCCATGCATACGCCTACTATTCGGTAGTGTTTTACGGGGTGTAACATCTTAGGTCTAATCTAAGGGACTTTTGGGGTGTTACACTTGCCCCTCATGTATAATGAGACTACTTAATCACTTTAAAGAAAGTAAGAACATTAGGACTTTTCTTGGTTGTAATGTTAGGTAAGAGACGAGTAGGAATGATTTTCTTTAGTAGTGTCTACCAGTCCTAAGCACTTTAAGAAATTCTTTCATCTTTCTTGTCTACCTATTTTCTTAACTGCTCACCCTTTCCTTCAGAAATCCTATTTTTCTTTTCTTTTCTCATGCCTCTCTTTAAACTACTTGACTGGTACTTTCTTCTTACAAGTTCAAGAAGAATAATCAACCATTAAAGATCATTCATCTCTGTTCTAGCAGCAAGTAGACATGTTATTTTGTGTAGGCGCCCCTCTTTCTATAATTTCCTCTAACCATCACCATTTTTTTTCTCCTTCCATTCCTTGGACTCTTTCTACATCGGTGGACCTTCATTTTTAAATATCAAAGTGCTTCAAACTATCTTTGGATCAAAACTTCTGAAGATCTCACAACAAAAAGGGATAGGCTACTTTTGTGGCTAAGAAGAAAATTAACGCTTACAGCTCAAAGGGATTTAACTAGGGATAACATTAAGGAAATGTCACGATCCAAACATAGGCTCGGATCATGACATAGGACAAGGAGCCCCGAGAGACTCCAAGTCGACCCATGGCATGAACATACATCTAAATCAATCAATAAAACGGTAGACTAGACATAATAAACATAATAGAAATCTCATCATTTCATAACATTGAAGTCGGAAATCACAAGATACATGACGAGCTGATTACTACATATATTCCGAAAGCCTCTACATAATTTATGGGTTGATGGGACAACACCCCCAACTAACCCAAAAAGTCTAAAAACTTAAAGAACATCAACATCTGAAATCAAACGGTCCTCGGGAGATGAGGACTAACCAGTAAGCTAGATTGCAGACTCTGGAACTAGCTAATGACGGGGCTGAGTCTGAAGATCGTCGCCTATATTATGAGACAATACAACATAGAGTATGTGGCCAGTATATGGACTGTACCAAGTATGCAAGGTAAATAAAATGGATGTTTAAAACACATAGAAGTTCATATGAGTAGGACAACATGATTATAACATAAACATCATAATGTAACATAAGGCTTAAGCTTTAAAAATATTCTTAAATAATTTATAATCATGTTCACGAGAGAAAAGCTTTATTAACCATGACTTGAGCCCCAAAGTATATAATCATAATAAAACATAAAACATGAGGAACAGTGGAAGATTCTTATAACCGACATACCCCATATGAGCACACGTGGAGCACGACCTGTAAACCCCTAGACGAGAGGGCATTCGTACCTTGCTAAGGGTAGAACCATGAAAAATGTGTGATATCACAATAGACGGCGCATTTGGGCAAAGGGGACAGTAACCTGGAGGTCCCATCATGGCTACGTTGGCGCGTAGTTTTGATACTCGGGGCATGCTTGGACCCGGGTCTACTTGGTGTTAAATACTAATCCCAAAACATATATATATAGTGCTCATAGGATAATATACATGAGATTCATAGGCTAGTTAAAAATCATGATAATCATAAACATGCTTGAAAATACGTGAACTATCCATGAATGTGAGGCCCGTGAGTTGGCCATAAATATAAATCATAAATCATGAGGTTCATGCATACTTGTGAAACATGTATATACTTGATATAATTAAATTCATGATGAGAATTTGAGAGAAAACATATCATAAATCATTAATTATAATTGGGCTAATTTAGATCAAGATAAAAATGAAATCATAGCTTGACTTATCATAAAAACATGCATAATTGGGAATAATTTGATTTAAATCCGAATATGTAAATTTATATTCAAAATAGTTATAAAATCTTCCCATAGATTATAAAACATGATTTAATACATGAAAGACATTGACCCATTGATAGATCATAGTGAAATTCAGAAGAATTAGATTAAACCGTATAGATCATTTAACTTGAATTATAGAAGTAAAATCTCATGGAATTGATAGAAGTTTGGGAATAAGAGTGGGAGGAACACTCATTCATAGCCGCCTCAAATACCTGGGTAGATTTATTTTTCCCTCTTCCTTGAACACCCAAAATAAATTGAAGAAAAACTGATTGATTTAAGCTTTGATCACCTCTAAAAGCCTCCTAGTCTTTCATGCATTGAATGGTAAGGCTTAAGATAGGTTTTACACTTTAAAAACCCCCTTTACTAAGCTCAAAACTACGTAGTTTAGGCCTTAGGACCATAGGAAGTAAGAAAAAGCCGTTAAAAAATTCGCAGAAAATAACTGACTGCCAGTCCCAACGAGGGAATGGACGAGTCGTCACCCTGGACCATGACTTGTGGCCTTCAATCTTCGAGTGCACTGCCCATATTTCCTCAATGGGTCACTCATGGGGACCTAATGGATTGTGGTTGGTGACCATGACTCGTGGTCACCATTGTCTAAAAACCATTACCCCTTGACCAATCTTGACTACGGCTGACTCAACAAGTCGTGGGTATGACCACGACTCCTGGACATGCCCGTGGTGACTTCCAATCAAAATTTCCAAAACATAAGACCAGGACTTCACAATGAGTCACCAAACGACTCATGGTCAACCCCACGAGTCCAGTAACGACCCGTTCTATGACCTGGTGTAGATTTTCTAGTTTTCTCCATTTTAACTCACGTGCCTGATCTTAGGGCTTTTGAGTAATTACAATATCTCCCCCTTAGGAACATTCATCCTTGAATGTTGAAAAACATATAGAAAAGTAGAGAAATGCAGTCATCATATTCAAATACTCACCGTTTAAGCTGAAAAGTGACGGAATGAGTACCTCCAAACTGAATTACATGGTTGAACTTAATTCACGAACCATACATACATACTTTGAAATAGAGGAATCTTAGGCACATGAACTGAACATGAAAACTAAATAGAGTACTAGGGCAAAAACTGATACCTCAAACTGAAACTGAGCCGGAAGGGAATAGGTGCGGGTATCTAGCCATCATATCTTCCTCAGCTTCCCACGTAGCACCCTCAATATGTTGATTCCTCCATAACACCTTGATTGAAGCTACCTCCTTCTTCCTTATCCTCCGAATCTGAAGATCCAATATCGCCACCGGAATCTCCTCGTAGCTAAGGCTGTCTCTCACACCCACACTCTCCAACCAGAACCACCAAAGATGGATCATCTAAACACTTCTTCAAGAGCGACACATAAAAAACAGGATGAAGGGAAGCTAATTCTGAGGGCAACTCCAACTCATATGCCACCTTGCCAACCCGTTTCACAATTTAGGTAGGGCCAACATAACGAGGGATGAGTTTTCCTTTCTTTACAAACCTCATTACTCCCTTCATGGGAGACACCTTTAGAAACACCCAATCATCCACTTCAAACTCTAGTTCTCTCCTTCTCATATCGGCATAGGAATTTTGGCTACTTTGAGCTATTTTCATCTTGTCAAGTATGAGCTGAAACATCTCCATAGCCTCATCGACTAAATCTGGTCCTATCATTGCAGCTTCACCAACTTCAAATCAGCCAATAGGCAATCTACATCTTTGCCTATAGAGAGCCTTTAACAGAGCCATCTGAATGCTGGAACGGTAGTTTTTATTGTACGCATATTCTATAAGAGGAAAATTGTCATCCCAACTACCCTTGAAGTCCATCGCACATGCTCTCAACATGTCCTCAAGAGTCTTAATTGTCCACTCTTTTTGACCATCAGTTTGCGGGTGAAATATTGTGCTAAGCTTATCCTGAATACCTAGTCCTTTTTGGAACGACCTCCAAAACTAAGAGGTAAATTGAGTACCTCTGTTCGATATGATGGACAAGGGCACTCCATGAAATCGAACCAACTCCAGAATGTAATGTGTGGCATAATCCTCCACGGAATCAGTGGTTTTCACTAGTAGAAAATGAGCAACTTTGGTGGACCTGTCTACAACAACCCAAATGGAGTCATATTGCTGACGAATGTGAGGAAAACCTATTATGAAGTCCATATTGATCTCTTCCAACTTCCAACTAGGAAGGATAATATCTTGGAGCACACCTCTGGGTCATTGCTGCTCAACCTTCACCTGCTGAGAGTTTGGACACTTAGCCACCAATTCTTCTATGTCCTTCTTCATGCCATTCCACCAATAGACTTTTGGTAGGTCACGGTACATCTTGGTGGCACCTGGATGTATAGAATACCTGGATCCATGAGCCTTGTGCAATATTCGATTCCTCAAATAATCAATATCCGAAACACAGAAGCGACGCTGGTATCAAAGCACACCATCTCTCCCTTTGGAGAAGATCTCTACCTTCTGATTCTGAATGGCCTCCTTTAACTTTACCAATATAGGGTCCTCATCTTGTCTAGATGTTACATCAGTCACCAAGGATGATTTTGATCCGTTCTAAACTATCACCCTGCCATCGGCCGAGTCAACAAAACGAATTCCCAACCTTGAGAGTCGATGCACTTCCTTCACCAGCTCCTTCTTTCCCTCATCTACATGGGAAACACTTCCCATGGAGAGTCTACTAAGTGCATGTGCTACTACATTATCCTTTCCTGGATGGTAAAGGACACTCATGTCATAATCCTTATGTAGGTCCAACCACCTACTTTGCCGAAGATTGAGATCCTTCTAGGTAAGCACATATTGTGAACTCTTATGGTCAGTAAACACATCCACATGGACCCCGTACAAGTAGTGTCTCCAAATTTTCAAGGCAAATACCACCGCCGCTAATTCGAGATCATGAGTTGGGTAGTTCTTTTCATGCACTTTTAGCTGTCTAGAAGCGTAAGCTATAACATTTCCATGCTGCATCAATACACACCCAAGTCCGATCCTTGAAGGATCATAATACTCCACGAACCCATTTGTACCCTCAGGTAGGGTCAACACTGGTGCTGAGGTGAGTCGAGCCTTCAACTCTTGGAAGCTCTTCTCACAAGTCTCCAACAATTAAACCTTACCTTCTTCTGGGTTAGTTTAGTCAATGGTGTTGCAATAGATGATGACCCCTCAACAAACCTCGAATAGTAGCCAGCTAAGCCTAAGAAACTTCTGATATTTGAAGGATTCAACGGTTTGGGCCAATTCTTCACCGCCTCTATCTTATGTGAGTCTACCTGCACACCCTCACTAGACACCACACGACCTAAG
This sequence comes from Datura stramonium, assembly GCA_018107945.1. Taxonomy (NCBI): domain Eukaryota; kingdom Viridiplantae; phylum Streptophyta; class Magnoliopsida; order Solanales; family Solanaceae; genus Datura; species Datura stramonium. The sequence continues at coordinate 145,725 of JACEIK010002117.1, read as the reverse complement.
AATGCCAAAGAATTTAACCAAAAGTCACATTTTTTGAATTTTGCATACAATATACGATCCTTCAAAGTCGGCAACACCACCCTCAAATTAGGGGCATGCTCCTCCTTGTTCTGAGAGTATATGAGAATGTCATTTATGAACACAATCACGAACAAGTCTAGATATGGCCTGAACACCCTATTCATCAGGTCCATAAAAGAGCTGCAAGAGCATTCGTTAGCCCAAAAGACATACCTGCAAACTCATAGTGACCATACTGAGTTCTAAAGGCTATTTTCGAAATGTCACTCTCCTGAACCCTGAGCTGATGGTATCCGGACATGAGATCTATCTTCGAAAAGAACTTGAAACCATGAAGTTGGTCAAACAAATCATCAATCCTTGGTAGAGGGCACCTGTTCTTGATAGTGACCTTGTTCAATTGTCGATAATCAATACACATACAAAGAGAGCTATCATTCTTTCAGACAAAGAGAACTGGTGCACCCAATGGGGATTTGCTAGGTATAATGAAACCCTTGTCTAGAAGTTCCTTCAACTGCTCCATCAACTCCTTTAACTCGGTTGGGGCCATTCTCTAATGAGAAATAGATCTAGGCTACGTGTCGGGTAGGAGGTCAATACCAAAATCGATTTCCTTCTCTGGAGGAATACTCGATAGATCATCTGGGAACACTTCTAGATACTCACATACCACTGGAACTGACTTGATCATCGGGGTGTTGGATGCAGCATCCTTAACCCTAACTAAATGGTACACACAACCTTTTGAAATCATCTTTCTATCCTTAAGATAGGAAATGAAACAACCTATAGGAATAGCTGAACTACCCTTCCATTCTATGACTGGCTCACCCGGAAATCTGAACTCTACCTCACGGGTTCTACAATTAACGGAAGCATAACATGCAAATAGCCAATCCATGTCGAGGATAACATCAAAATCAATCATGGCTTACTCTACTAAATCTGCTGAGGTGATTTTATGAAGGACTGTGATCGGACAACTTCTGTATACCTATCTAGCTACGACTGAATCACCAACTGGCGTAGAGACTGAGAAGGGTTCTGACAAGATTTCGAGACTGACTTAGAAACTACTAGCGACATAAGGTGTCACAAAAGACAAGGTAGCCACTGGATCTAACAAAGCATATACATCAAGATGGAAAATTCGTAACATACCAGTAACTATGTCTGGGGAAGTCTCCTGCTCCTATCAAGTTTTAAGGGCATAAAATTTGTTTTGGCATTGACTGCCAACTGAACTGGTTGAAGCACCCTACAGAGAGGGACATGCTACTACAGCCGTTGAACAAGTGAGTAGTATACGGGATCCACCACCCCCTGATCTGGCTGAAGGGAAATCCCCGAGTCTGTGTTCAGGTTTGCCACACCCGAAACAAGCATCTGAGCAAACTAAACACCTCCCTAAGTGATTGTTGCCACACTTTTCATAGGCTGGGAAGGTGCGCTCTATCTGCATGCTACCCTGACCCCTCGAATATGAGGCCCTACTCCTCTGATCACCGCGTGTTTTAGATGGTGCACTAGCTGATGATGATGTCGGAGCAAAAGACCTGTGATGAGACTGCTGGTGAAACTACCCCCCGATCTAGGCTGAGAAGTCCCATAACTGTCTATCCTGACCCTCTTGGCCTTTCTCTCCCTCTGGTACACCACCTCCATCTGTTGGGAATGTAAAACTATGCGGGGAAAATCCATGTCCTGATGCAGCATGGAGATCCTACAATCCTTATCCAGGTAGCCTGCCACTCCATGTACAAATCTACTCACCCCGAGCTCTCTGATCTGCCACTAACTCTGGTGCATAGTTGGATAAATGGGTGAACTCCAAAGCATACTCCTGAACATACATGTCACCCTACTTCAAATTCACAAACTTGATCGCCTTCAGTTCCCTCATCTCAGGAGGGAAGAACTGATCTAGAAAGGCGATATGAAACTCCTCCCAACCTATAGGGCCTGCTCCCACTACCCTACTATCTTTCCCCTATTTGGACCAGATATGCTCAACCCATTTCAGCTGATAAGAGGCCAAGTCAACGCAANCATATCTTTTACACGGGTGATTATCAGAATCTTATAAATGAACTCATGCGGGTCCTCATCTACTTTTGACCCAAGGAACTCTGGTGGGTTCATCCTCAGAAAAACCCTGACCCGAGCCACCGCCGCATTCCCGGTCTGAGGGAGATTCGCCATAACCTATTGATTGACCTGGGGGGTCAAGGCCTATGCTAGCATCTGTATGGCTACCCTGAATTAATCATGGACAGCTGGCTCTAGTTTATGCTCCTCATGGGCTAGTGGGGCCTGATGGTGCCCCCTCTCCGTTACCGTTCTCGTGAACTTTTCTATTTCTCCTTCCATTAACTCGATGTGGAGGCATGATTCTACAAACGTATATTGCATGAGTTAGAAGGATAGATAGGTATTTCATCGCACGACAAGAGATCATGAAAGAAGGGAACATTTCCTAAACATTTCATAGCCTCTTAATCATAAGTGTGGCGCGCTTCACACCTATGAAAAAGACTTTACTTAACGCAGCTTTCAGACACCCTAGGACAGTTCAAAACATTTTGCTCTGATACCAAGTTTGTCACTACCCGAACATAGGCTTTGATCAAGACACAAGACAAGGAGCCCTGAGAGACTCCAAGTCGACCCATGGCATGAACATACATCTAACTCAATCAATAAAGCAGAAGACTAGACATAATAAACATAATAGAAATCTCATTATAGCATAACATCGAAGTCGGAAATAACATGATACATGACGAGCTGATTACTACATATAGTCTAAAAGCCTCTACATAACTTATGGGTTTATGGGACAACACACCTAACTAACATCTGAAATCAAATGGTCCTCGGGAGATGAGGACTCACCACTAAACTGGATTGCTGACCCTGGAACTGGCTAATGACAGGGCTGAGTCTGAAGATCGGAGCCTATATTATGAGACAGTACAACATAGAGTATGCGGCCAGTACATGAACTGTACCGAGTATGTAGGGTAAGCAAAATTAAAGTTTAAAATACATAAAAGTTCATATGAGTAGGACAACATGATCATAACATAAACATCATAATGTAACATAAGGCTCAAGGTTCCAAAATATTCGTAAATCATTCATAATCATACTCATGAGAGAAAAGCATTATTGAAAATGACTTGAGCCCAAAGTATATGATCATAATCATACATAAAACATGAGGAATAGTAGGAGATTCTTATAACCGACATACCCCATATAAGTACACATGGAGCCCAACCTGTAAACCCCTAGTCGGGAGGGCGTCCGTAGATTGCCAAGGGTAGAACCATGAAAGAGGTGTGATATAAAAATAGAGGGCCCATTTTGTTAAAGGGGAAAATAACATGGAGGTCCCATCGTGGCTACATTGGCACGTAATTTTGAGACTCGGGGCATTCTTGGACCTTGGGTCTACTCAGTGTTAAATACTACCCCAAAAAGATAAATATAGTGCTCATAAGATAATATACATGAGATTCATAGGCTAGTTAAAAATCATGATAATCATAAAAATGCTTGAAAATATGTGAACTAGCCATGAATGTGAGGCCCGTGAGTCGGCCATAAATATAAATCATAAATTATGAGGTTCATGCATACTTGTGAAAAATGTATATACTTGATATTCATAAATTCATGATGAGCATTTGAGAGAAAACATATCATAAATCATAAATCATAATTGGGCTAATATAGATCAAGATCATAATGAAATGATAACTTGACTTTTTATAAAAACATGCATAATTCAGAATGATTTGATTTAAATCTGCATCTATCAATTTATATTCAAAATAGTTATAAAATCTGCTCATAGATCATAAAACATGATTTAATATATGAAAGACATTGACCCATAGTTAGATCATAGAGGAATTCACAAGAATTAGATTAAACCCCATAGATTATGGAACTTGAATTATAGAAGTAAAATCTCATGGAATAGATAGATGTTTGGGCATGAGAGTGGGAGG
>JACEIK010002117.1:125173-135905 GCA_018107945.1 Datura stramonium | reverse complement strand
GTGGAAAATCTGCATAAGTTGGAGGAATTTAGAATGTGGGCATATGAGAAGACAACTATTTATAATGCCCATATGAAGCATTACCATGAACAGAAAATCTTGCATCGAAATTTTGTTCCGGGAGATTTGGTATTGTTGTTCAATTCAATACTGAAGTTATTCCCAAGGAAGCTCAAATTGAAATGGTGCCATTGAACATGAAGGAGAAGATGGGTCAATATTCAAGGTGAAAGGCCAAAGGGTAAATAAATATTTAGGAGTGTTGGAGGAGGTTGGTCGAATAGAGGTCATGTACCTGGATGAGCCATAACACATAAGGAGCCTCCGTCGTGCCACGACGTTAACTAAGACGCTTCTTGGGAGGCAACCCAAGAATTTTTTTCTTATTCTTAAATATTTTTGATGTTTTGTTATTTTTGATATTTTTAGGTTGATTGGATGCAACGAGTAGAAGGCCAGGGCATGACCGACAACAAGTCGGTGGAACACAGTGAGAAAGCGTAAGGCGCGGCCCTACCGCAGCTGATGAAAAGAATTAGGAGAGAGTAGAGAGGCAACCGACTACTTTCTGGTGGAACACCGATATCAATCCGCAAATTACCGGTGAAGCACTGGCTTCAGCCAGTACACCTGGGAATTTGGAGGAGGTTTGGTGAGCTAACAGGCAAATCGCCGAAGGAAATGCGCGACCCGCTGGTAAACGCTGATTTCAGCCAGTATACCTAGGAGTTATAATAACATCGGTGGCTCAATCGGTGAATTGTCAGTGTAAACCCGTGAGATGCCGTAGTATCATGGGGTAGGCACCAAAGAACTTAAAGGGTGATGATCATTGGTGCCCAAACCGGCGAATTGTCGGTATTCACCAGCTATCACTTGTAATTACAGATCCAGGTATCCATTTCTATCAAAAATGTTGACCAACCATTAACCAACCGACCCAAGAACATGAAATCCAGTCAAAATCCCCAATGAAACCCTTATTTCATTAAACCCTTCCCACTTCTCCATTTCACACCATCTCTTAAATTCCCAACAAGCCACCTTTCCAACATAAACTCCATTATCTCCCACCTTCCTCTTGCCCAATCACTTTCCCCTCTCTTAACCTTTAAATACCTCTCCCCATTATCCATCTCACCTCACTAGAATTCCCATGAATTTGAAGGCAACACAAGTGAGCAAGTCACCAAGCTTTCCTCTCTCTACTTATTCTCCCTTCTCAACTTGGTATGTATATCCTAGCTTATACTTTAATTAAGAATGTAAATCTAAATTCAAGCACGCTAGACTAGATATTCGTACCACTCATGTTCACCATTCCTTGCTTTTCCTTGATTGACTAATGTTCATGTAGAGGGTATGTTGGTGGTGCTATCTTCGGGTTCATATGTTACTATAGGTATCTTATTTTTTGCGTGTGCTTCGTGATTTTTTTTGTTGATTATAATTTTGGGGTGAAGTCTGAGTAACCCTGTGTGCTTCGCATGCACGATTTGCCCAATGATAGATAGAGTGACGACTTTCTAAATGGCAAATCGTCGTTGTCATTTTGGTTGTAACTAATTGTGTGAGGGATATGAGGCGTAATGAGAGGAAGAATATTTATTTTGGAAGAAATTTGGATTGACTAAATGAACGGCAGCCCATCAGTGACACGCAGATCTTGTCCGGCGAATCGTCGGTTGAAATGTGGGTTTGATCTCTAGGTTACGGGCCACTGCCATGAACTCGCATTTCATTGGCGCTTCATGGTTCAGGAGAGGCAAATCACCAGTGTGATGCTGGTGTAGGAGGTTTCTGCCTAGCATACTACTTCATGACGACGGCTCATCGACGCTTCGCAGTTCACTACTTGCATTTTGTCGATGTTCAGCTTATTTTACCAGAGTTAATGATTCTCCACTTCTACTTGGATATCATTCCAGTTTTTTTATTTTCTGTTTTTCTCCTTTTAAATCTTTCTATAATACTAACAGTATCCTGCAACATCATTTCCTCCTTCGAACGGAATAGCAAAGGGAAAGCCCCAATAACCAACATCGACATGAAAGACTTACATTCTGATGAGGCCCAATGTATTGCACAACTTGTCTTTGGGTTGGACAGAATGGAAGCTTATTACGTGTTCTTCAACGAGAAGAGGTCCATCACTTCTGAAGCTCAATTTGAGGTTGAATCCTTCAAGGATGACTTCCCCAATTTTTACAATTTGATCGGCATTCGGGATTGGATTCCATTTACTATACCCGTAGGCCCCTACTTCCCTGAGTTGGTGTGGGAGTTCTATACCTCTTATAGGGAGTGGAAAAGCACTATGAAGCATAAAGGCCAAATATGCACAATGAAATGCCTTCCATCTGTATGGGTGTAGGGAAACGAAGTGAACATCACCCTAGAAGCAATCAATTCCATCTATTGGGTTGAACCAATCCGACCTAGTTTAGAGTTTCGAAAGAAGGTGGAAGATAATGAAAATCAATTTCAATGGGTATCTAGCATAATTTCAAGAGATCAACCATTGTGGGACACTTCAAAAGGAATGAATTACCGCCATGATCTAACATTTAATGCTCACATGTGGCTGGATTTGGTATGTGCTCGAATTATCCCTTCAAAGAATACAACACAGGTCCCCATTGAGGTTGCAATTCTTCTGGCCTGCATCACGGACAAAACACACACCAATCTAGTGGAAATCATTGCAGATCAATTCAAAAAGAAGGCCAAGAATGAGGAATCGTCGTTGCCTTATCCTAGCTTTATGAGTATGTTATGCCTGAGTGCCTCATTCCCTCTCTTTCGGCCACTGGATAGAACTGTGAGAGCTGATGGAGTGTTACATTAAACAGAAAAACTGATAAAGATACTCCAGCTTCAAAGAGGCCAAAAGTAATGGTGGATAGAATTAACCTGCCACCTTCTATGTTCGGTACCACAACCGCAGAGTCTTCCAAGCAGCTGACGAGTTGGTAATTTACCAACTCATTAGGCTCTTAAGCTTGACTTTTAGCTTAGTTTGCAGGCCATTTAGATTAATTTTGTGCCCTTTTTTCCTTTTTATGTGCAGATATCTGAGTTGAAAAAAAAGAGCAAGAAGTGGAAACAAAAGAAGGAAATCAGGTGAAAATCGACGCTCCACCGCAGGACACGGGAGAAATGCTGACCAAACGCAGATAGCCACTACTTTCAGGAACAAATGCAATCGGCGCTCGCGGACATCAACCGGTGACTCGCCGGTGGAATCACCTATAGGCGCCTGAACTTGCTGGACCAAGGAGGAAAGTAATCGATGTAGTAGTTAGGAGCTGGTGAATCACCGAAGGAGTCGCCGAATGCTACTAGAAATCACTGAAAATGTAGAAGATGACGGGCAGCGGGTGCTACTACAAATTTAGCAATATTTTCTCCACACCACACATAAAAAAGTACACTATCCCAGTGCTAAGACAAACATGTCAAGTAGGGAGAGAAATAGAACTTCTTGGGCCTTAACGCACAATCGTCATCGTCAGGATTATACTCCTATTATCATCATCATCTGCATCATCAACCTGCATAGCTCTTGTGGTTGCATCATCCCAATCATCATCATCCATATCATCAACACCATCAAGTCAACACTGTGGCATCATCATCATCTAGAGGCTCCTTGAAAGCTGATCCCACCTTGCACATCAACATCGCACTCTTAATGAGTGGGTACCTCTCCTCCAGTGTTAACATCTCCTCATCAGTGGCATGTTTACCTTCAATTTTCTACTACATCTGTAGCATCCCAAACATGCGTTCTCTCCAACTATCATACCGAACATAACGCTCAATGCGAGTGAGAAGTGAAGATGAAGAAGTGGCTGGCTCCGTAACATTTGTGACATCAATCATTTTTCCTGCCATATGCCCTATGTACTTCCTCATGTTATCTCTGAGCACTGCACCAAAGTTAACTGGCAGCCCCATCATCAGCATATAGACCAACATAACTCTCTCTAGTATCTCTATGGTGTGTGTGCCAGGGAAGAGTATGACTCATACATGCTTGACCCATAATCCAACCTCCTTAGTCAAGTAGGAGAACGAGAGTGTAGAATCAGTGCCATTATGGTCCCTTGACTAACAGGAAGCTGAATGATAACCACATAGTGTATGGTGAATATCACAATACGGGGGCTTCTGTAGCAATATGAAGTATATCAACGGGTCTACCACAACCGTGTAAAGAAAAGTATTGAATAAGCTAGCACTAAAGTGAACCACTTGACCCTGTATCTTTATTTTATTGATCTCTCCGAAGGAAGTATCCTAGTTAGCATAGAATTCTCTCACAAGATTGCAAACACGTATCCTGATAATGACCAAAATATTATCTTCTTTACGAAAGCGTGTAGACGGTCATTGTGTCAAAACAAATATCCCTACAAATGTCAGAGTCGAAATCCCATAGAGACTAACAAGTGATATACGCAAGTGTTGTTTGCAAAATTTAAATTAGTTCACACCACTCAAACAAAACAAAGAAATAAATACATTAGGGAAACTTGATGTTAAAAATATGGTGTGGATTCTAACTCAATTAATTAGAATAGAAAAATAACCAAAGTTGTAGACAATAATGAGAGAGACCAGAGGTGTGGTGTAGATGTTGTGCTAATTTAACAAGGCTATGCTAGATCATCTCATCATTGCAAATTGTGTAAATAACTTTGGGTAGGTGCGCATTCTATGTTTTTCAACCTTATGAATGTCTCTTTCTAGAGTTCTTTCGAACTACTAGACATAATTAAATCAGCCTAATCAAGTTTAGATTAATAGCTGCACTATCTCTAGAAATTATCTATTAATTAGGAGTGTGAATATGGGTTTCTGCTATGTATAGCCCAACTCCAAAACATCACATCCATTTCCCCCATCAAATTCCCTCCCAATATTCAACTCTTCTCTTTCAAGCAGAATCAATAAAGAAAAGTAGACCCACATTTGCAACTATAGATCATCAATTATAAATTAGGGAGAACATAACAGATTTACACTAATTAAGAAATATTGAGATGAATCTAGAAATATCCAATCTAATTAAGAACTCATCACCACACATCTAGTTGATGATTTAGCTACTCATGGTTAAGAAACTAAAGAGTATATTCAATAATAAACTCATTGATTTCATTAATAAGAGCAGCAAAATCGAATTCAAAAATGTGTCTACAACAATGGTGGTACCTTGCTAAGTAAGAAGATGAATAAAAGAAAGACCATAATTAACAATCTCCACCAATAGAATTCTACTTTCTTCCCAAGCAAAAGGAATGTTCAAAAAGATGAAATTAAGATCTCCCCCGTACAAAGTACTTTATTCTAGATTATTTTAAAACATAGGGCAACCAATCTCCTCTTTTTTAGTGTTAGACGCAATTTCTCCTATTCAGGAGCTTTTTCACTCTGAAAGCACTAGCGGTTCGCCGGTTATATTACAGGTACCGCCGTCCGTCATCTTCTACATTTTCAGTGATTTTCAGTAGCATTCGGCGACTCCGTCGGTGATTCACCAGCCCCTAACTACTACATCGATTACTTTCCTCCTTGGTCCGGCAAGTTCAGGCGCCTATAGGCGATTTAACCGGCGAGTCACCGGTCGATGTCCGCGAGCGCCGGTTGCATTTGTTCCTCAAAGCAGTGGCTATCTGCGTTTGGTCAGCGTTTCTCCCGTGTCCTCTGGTGGAGCGTCGATTTTCACCTGATTTCCTTCTTTTGTTTCCACTTCTTGCTCTTTTTTTTCAACTCAGATATCTGCACATAAAAAGGAAAAAAGGGCACAAAATTAATCTAACTGACCTGCAAACTAAGCTAAAGCTCATGCTTAAGATCCTAATGAGTTGGTAAATTACCAACTCATCAAACCCTCGAACTTGAATCATTTCTTGTCCTCACGTAATGCAATTCTTATTAGTTGAGAAAGATTCTACTCCCTATGAATTTATACATCAATGACCATTTAATCTAGGACAACCCAAAAATGCTCACCCACTCATAGAAAAAGAGAAGCAAATTCCCCAAGAAAAAAATGGAAAAGTTTCAAGAGGCCACCACAATTCAAAGGCTTGATTCACAAGAGCTTTCATTTTGAAAAATAAGGGCATATCTTATCCATGAAGTACACATAGCATCTCAATTCATAATCATTGCACATCCAAAGTTTGCCTTAGAGCTCTCACTACTCATGCTTATGCACACATTTACCTTAATGGAATTGTGTCCTCAATTGGAATGATGCCACTCACAATAGAGAGAATCCCTCTTCTTTATCATGAAATCAATGCATACATACAAGGTATTGTAGAAAAAGATAATCACACTCTGCCAAAAGAAATCTTCATGCACACAACTCCACCCATAGGCTTGCCTTTCATGTAATTCGCCACAAATATAGAGCAACTACACTCAAAATCACTTTAGACTTGTGGGTTGTAATGAAGGCTAGGTCTAATGGTAGAATAATTGTTGGGCGTTAGTGACTAATGCCTCCCAATGCCTTTACAAATGCTTGTAGCATCCCATCCTCTTGTTTAGATCACTCCACCTTATTTCTCCTTATTCATCATCTTCATCTATTGTGTAACACAAGCCATCCTTATAACATCTATGAATTTCACATATAGCCTTATCTATGCAAGAGATAGCACCTATTAACGATTCTTCCTCTTTTGATGATTCGAGGTTTTTCAACCCCTCGATTCACTTATCTCATCACAATTTTGGTGCTACCTCAATTTTAGGCTTCTCATTTTTCCCCTTACTCTTTCTAACCCCAAACTTAGGTCTTTTCCTCATTCCACATTAACTCCCTTATTATTCCTATTTCTTGGACTTCAAGTCCCATTTTCAATAGTTCATCACTAGCAATTAGGGAGAATGGGTGCCAAAGAGAAGGATTAAAAAATGGTCATTAGGCTTGTAATGTGTTTTCAAAGAAATGGTCCAAGGCTAAAATATTGACTATAAAAGATTAATGACCAAGGTGGTCATTTTGGGTGAAGTGACATAACAAAAGCGAGCCTACGATCATGTTCTACATGCAACTACATCTAGGATTTCTCCCTGAGTTATACTTAGGGCAAGTTCTAGACGAGAAGCTAGAAATGAAATTCACTAAGATCCTTACTACACAAGGAATCACACCCAAAGAGTCCACAAAAGTCATTATAATCACAAGATCTTGATCCAAGACATTAGGGCATGCAAATTCATAAGCCAAATGAAGAATATGTAATGTATGACAAAGAGTGCTATATTCACATTTCCAATGACCATATTTATTATCTCATTTTCTTTCCATATTCCAACATTTTTGGTTATGCCTCTCAAAAAAGTGCCACAAAAGCCTGAAAAAAATAAGACACGGCATTTTTCCTTAAGAGAGTTGCCTCACAATCTATCATTGGGAAGTGTCAACCCTATTCGACAAAAAAAAAAAAGACAAATGCTCCTTGGGAAAGAACGATGGTATGAAGAAATCCCTTGGAATTTGATTACTATTCTACTATTTACAAAGGCGAACAAAAGACCTAGGTCATAATGTAATATTTAACAATTCAAAGCAAGGACCCAATTTTCATCACTAGCACACTAATATCTGAAAACTCATCCATTTTATTCATTCAGATTTTATCAACACAACTAGCCTATCAAGGGCAATCATCAATAATACTAAAAATGAGCCCGAAAAAGGCTCCAAACTCTCCATCAAATAAAAACAAAAGTACGATAAGGGCTACATCAACTCATCACAAAAATAAAACACAACTGAACCCCAGAAACCACTCATCCCACCCCCAACTTAAAGATTACATTATCCCTAGTGTATTCTTGCAAAATGAAGGGGCTGAGAGACTCTTTGAGTGGGTCATTCCTCATCATCCACATCATAATCTGCACCTGCTCCCGCCTCACCCTCAAAGCATGCATCACCCGGAATCCTCAGCGTAATCTCCCATCCCTCGAACAAATTATCTAGAGGGACTTGAACTATAGAAGGGGCAACCATTGCCGCATCAAGAGCACTCAAATAAGGTGTCTCCGCGGTTGTCCAACTCTTCCACTCCCTTACTTCAGTTTAGAGAGAGGTGAAAACTCCCTCTAAAACACCTACCCGCTTGCATAGTGTGCTCAGACTCTCATACATAAATTTCATCTCCTTTTAAATCATTCGGGTGATGAGAGTAGGGAGACTCCTAGTCAAATTTTGAAGCGACTCACATGAGAGTTTGTCATTCCACCAGCTTGTGGAGACCTATTGATTAGGAAGATGTTGGAAGGGGTGATGCTTCCGACATAGGTACATCACTAGTGGTATGGTCTTAAGCTTCTTGGTGAGGCATATTCAAATCAGGGTCTTAGGGAGACTGCTCAGAGCCATAAGAACCCTCTGGCAAATCAAAAGCCTATATCCTCTTCCGCTTGACTGTGGTGCCTCAGCCTCTCTCTTCCAGTCTAATGCGATTACACCCAAAGACGGGACAAGGGTCTCATCTGGGAATACTGGCACTCCAGCTTGCAAACACAGTTGAGAAATCAGTATGGCATATAGCATGAAAGTGCTGACCTATATTTCTTTCTTCTTCATTTGCTGAGCCATAATCTCCCCAAAGTTTATGGGGACCCCTGAAATGATGCAAGCTACAAGAATAGCCACTTCCAAGATGACCCGCTGCTCATTTTTGGAAGGCATGATGGGTCCAGAAATGAAATCTAGCCACAACATGGCTTCAAATTTCAAATCATGGCAACAAATTTCGCCGCCCATAGTAGCCCAGGCAGGTGAGTCGGCCGCAATGATAGGGGTTATCCAAGTGAATTGGTTCTTCATTTGAGCAACCCTATCCATGTACTCTGAGCCAGTGTCAATATCGTCTTCCCAAAATAGATAGTTGATGGTTGTCGGAGTGATGTCCACCTCAACTCCTCGCACCATGACTGAAGGAAGGCAGGGGAATTCATCGACCTTGCCTTTGTGTTCATGCTTTCCTGCCTAGTCTAGTAGGAGGCGTAGAACTCTGGCACCATGCTTGGATAATAATCTAGGAGAGGATTGACGGAAGTGTTCCATTGCCTGTCCGTGAATTGAGCAGTCATGTTTGGAAGGTTAGCGCACAGCCCCAAAAAATCAAACTGCTTTTCTATGGATATTGAGCGTCCCTTTCATATGGCGTAGTGCCCTTTTATGTCGGGCACATAGAAAATGATAGCCTTCCTAGAGTTGGCGGGTGCTACAGAGGCTTTTGCCTTGCCCTTGCCCTTTGTGGAAGAAGAAGCTGGAGCTCCACCCTTACCGGTGTTCCTAGATTAAGTCATTTTATGCAAGCACGATGTTAGTGAAACTTTTTTTAATAATAAAAAGAAACAACAAACAACTACACTAAAATTTTTAAAAGAGAAACAAAGATGAAAAATTAACATTAAAAGCACTGGCAACACCGGCAAAACACTGGCGAACCGCAGGAGGGTATTTGTGGACCGCTAGTGAGAAACAGAAAATTGGGGTAGCAAATGATCAATCAGAGACAAAGTGGGGAATCAATGGTTTTGATCTGTGAACTGCCGATGTAATGAGGGATCAGGGCAGTGGCCTGAAGCCAATATTAGCCAAAATTGATATTTCACCGAACCCAACCGGTAAATAGCCGATGGTCGTCATCCCCAATTCACCACCCGGAACTCCAATGTCACCATTTCTCAAATATTCACTCACATCATATCAAAGAAATACATCTATACATAATAAGGGCTAAACGATGATTTACCCATAAGAATGACGTCACTTAATCTATCATAGGGCAAAGTATGTCTTTTTAATCCTTTTATGGCTTACTTAGCGTTCACCCCATTTAACTCTACACAAGAATAACAAATCCCCCTACACCTAATTCAACAAGAAGCTTCTATCATCCCACTAATTTCATATAACACAAGTATAGTGTCAATCCTGAAAATAATGGAGAGAATGGCAATAAAAAGGAGGGAAATGTATGTCATAGCCACATGTATATGCAACCATATTACCATTGACGAGAAAATAAGGAAGTTGAGGGTACATTACCACTCTTAAGAGAATTTTTGGCAGAGACTAGCTGTGGAAACTTGATAAATCTCAATAATGGCAAACTCTTGAGACTTGTTTAGAAGGGCGGAAGATTGTGAGTGTAGTGAAAATTAGGTATAAGGGATGGGGTATTTTATAGGTGAGAAGGTGAGAATGTTGTTGGTTGAGGAGGAGGTGGATGGTTAATAGTGTGTTAATTGTATGGGAAATGGAAGAGAAGGAGTTATGGGAATATGGAATGGTGGGGTGTTGGGAAAATAAAAAGGAGTGTGGGAATGTGTTAAAAAGAGGAAAAAGGGGAGTCTATGGGATGTTTTTGGAAGATTAGGTTTGGTTTGTGTTGATTTTGTTATTTTCATTGTGTTTGTGTTTTTTGGTGGAAAGTTAGGCACAGATGGAAGGGAAGTCTGAGTACCCTTGGAGGAGGAAGCTAGCAAGCAGGGAAGAGAAAAGTGTGGGATCAAACACCCACCTATGAAAACTGGAAGAAAAACATGCTGTTAGCTAGGCATAGAGGCTCAGGGAGTATTTCTCACCCTTTAAATTTTAATTTGATGCTATGAGGACATAGCATGATTTAAGTGTGGGGTGAGGGAAATTTCAAAATTTTTGTGCTTAACGATTTTTGGTGAATGT
>JACEIK010002117.1:83927-99902 GCA_018107945.1 Datura stramonium | reverse complement strand
CGGGTGCCTTGGTCTTTGTGACGTCCACGGCACGCCTCTCCATCTGCGGGATATAATCCAGGGCCTCTTCCTCAACATCTAGGCCCCTCAGGAACGTGGTTAGCAAAGTCTACAGTATGACTCTATTTGTGTTATTGTAGACAGGTTGACTAAAGAAGCTCATTTCTTATCAATCAAAACTACCGACTCAGTGGAGGATTATGCTAAATTGTATATTGGGGAGTTAGTTCAGTTGTATGGAGTTCCCTTGTCCATCATATAAGATAAAGGTACACAGTTCACCTCGCAATTTTGGAAGTCATTTCAGTGGAGACTTGGTACTCAGTTCAAGCTTCGCACAACTTTTCACCTGCAGATGGATGGTCAGGCTGAGCAGACCATTCAGGCTCTAGAGGATATGTTGAGAGCATGTGTTATTGAATTAAAAGGTTTTTAGGTTGATCATTAACCTCTTACCGAGTTTGGTTACAACAACAGTAACCACTTTGGTATTCAGATGGCTCCATTTGAGGCTCTTTATGAGCAGAGATGTTGATCATCTTTTGGTTGGGTTGAGGTAGGCGAAGCTATGTTGATAAGTCAAAATTCAGTTTAGGAGGATATAGAGAAAGTTCAACTTATTATGGAAAGGCTGAAAATAGATCAGAGTCGTCAAAAGTAATATGCTAATGTTAGGCGGAGAGAGATTGAGTTTTAAGTTGATGATTGGGTATTCTTGAAGGTATCTCCCATGAAAGGGGTAAGGCGGTTCGAAGAGAAAGGGAAGCTTAGTCCCTGATATGTTGGCCCCTACCAGACTATGAGACGTGTTGGCAAAGTGGCCTATGAGTTAGAGCTACCAGTAGAGTTGGCTTCAGTACATCCGGTCTTCCATGTGTCATTGTTAAAGAAGTGCATCGGTGATCCAACTTTGGTTATTCAAGTCGAGAGCATCGGTGTGAAGTATAACCTTATCTAGGTGCCAATTGAGATGCTTGATCGTCAGGTTTAGAAGTTTAAAAACAAAGAAGTAGATTCAATGAAGGTTATGTGGAAGAACCATATTTTTGAGAGAGATAAGAGGAAAGCCGAATTAGATACGATAGCTAAATACCTGCATTTTTTCAGTTTCGACTCAGTTCTAGCTTAAGGTATCAATTTCTTCCTTAATACTATACTCATTATTATGTCTAGTTCATGTCTCTTAGTATGTTTCATGTTAGTTCAAGTATGTGTGATTCATGAATTCAGTTCAGTCATGTATATCAGTCCGGAGTCAGTCACTCCATCAGTTTTTAACATCAGATATTCAGTATTTGGGATTGCAGTTCCTTTCCCTAACTATTCAGTATGATTACCCACATTTCAGGTCGAATGTTTCCAAGGGGGAGATATTTTAATAAGTGGAATGAACAAAAGATTATACACGAGGGTTGAAGAGGATAAAATAGGAAAATCTGTGCCAAATCGCAAGATGACTCATCAGGTCATTCGATAAATCATTTAGTGACTCATTAACTAATGCCAGGCTTGTAAGGAATCATTGTTAGGGGGGTTACAATGGACGGTGTAATAACTCTTTATATGACTCAATGATTCATTAGTGTGCCTGTTATGTGCTGAGGAAATTTAAGATCAGGAGACTTAATGAGAGAGGGAAAGAGTCGTGGTGTCACTTCATGACTCGTCAAGTGGGTTGTTTTCAGGATTGCTGAGATTGAAGGATGAAATTTCCAGTGCTGAAAAAAAAGAAAGTAACGAGTCATTGTCCCTGTTAATGACTCATCATGTAAATTGTCAGTTGATGTAGTTCAGTAAGAGTGGAAATTTTCCAATGGTGATGATAAGTTGAAACACGGGTCATCTAGTTGGTAACGACTCGTTCAGTCCCTCGTTGGGAATGGAAGTGGAAGTTTTCCTTAGGAATTAGTAAGGGAGTTTTTGTAATTTCTAAGCTCCTATGTCCTAAACTACGTCGTTTTAAGCTCTATTAGGAAGGTTTTAATAGGGTTTAGCCTATTCTAACCCGTTCCCTTCCCATGTATCCAAGTCTAGAAGATCCCATAGGAGATCAAGCCTAGAAATCTTCAAGTTCTACCCCAAATCTCTTGGTCTTTCAGGTTAAAGTGTAGATTTAGCTTACCCAGGTATGTAGGGCCATGAATGAGTGTTGTTATGTTCCCTTCATGATTCAAAATATATTTTAAGATGTATGGGAAGATTTTATATCGATATTAATTATAAATTCATGATTTCAAGTTTTATAAGAATTAAGCCCAATTATGCAAGATTCATGAAAAGTCAAGTTTATGATCCATGATTTCAATTATGATGAGATATCTAGCATGATTAAACATTTACAATTACCCATGTATGAATCTATGATTTTGACTAATGAAGTCTATTTCAAGTATGCATGATTTTAAGATTTGGGCAAGCCCACACAAGTTAAGTATGTTTTTCATGATTTATCCAAGGCTAATAAGATCAACTAATCATATGTTTTGGAGTCATGACTTCCACTACAACTTATGATACATTTTGGAGTAAAAAATCCCCATGATCACATTTTAGACCATGCATGAAATTACACTATCAACTTCATTGAGAAACAATAGTTTTCAGCTTCGTTGAAAAATGATGGAGACCACTTTGCATGTTTTTGGGAGTAGTATCTAGCACCGGGTAAGCTTAGGGTTCCAAGGTTCCTCGGGCTTAGAAATATGCGCCAACGTAGGTATATTTACATTAGGGACCTCTTAAGAGACTTTTCCTCGCCCACTAGAGGGCCTTCAACATCATATTGATATCTTGGTAGTTTCATTAGCTCTGGCCATATTTTAGACGGCTCTACCCAATTGAGTGTAATGTTGGGGCACACGTAAGCTCTATCGTAATGGTGTTAGTTATATGACGAGTGTCCTATTGTTCCTCATGATTTCAGTTATCATATTATGTTTTCAACAGGTTTGACCCAATGTTCAGGTTATCAGTTCTACTTAAGATCTCAGTTTCAACTTTGAGTCATTCGATTCAGTTATGAGATCCAGTATATTTCTATTCATATTTTCAGATATCAGCATGCATCCATCACTCTCAGAATCTTATGATGTTATGATTTATGAGATGCATGATTTCGTTTTACTTACTAAGACTGTTTTACTTATCTTGCATACTCAGTACATTCCAATTACTAACCGCATACTCTATGTTGTATAATTTTATGATACAGGTTAAGAAGTTTAGACTCAGTCTCGCCATTAGCCAGTCTCCCGAGCTTATCCAATTCTCCAGTTTGTTATTCCTCATCCTTTGAGGACCTTCAATTAGTGGGGTTATGTTGTTATTTAAGTTTCATACTTCTAGTGAGCTAGTTGGGGTGTCGTCCCATCAGCTCATCAGTATGTAGTGGCTTTCCAGACATAAACTTGTATTTTCAGCTTCAGATTCTATGTTGTGATGTTTCCGTTGGATAAGTGTTTGTTATTTAGATTTCCGCTATTTCAGATTTCAGTAATAATCTTTGTAATAATGATTTGTGGTTGTCATGATCATTCCATGGGTTGACTTGGGCCAATTTATTATTCTAGGTTTTGTGTCTCGATCCAGGCCCATGTTCGGGTCGTGACATGTAGTTGATTGAACAAGTTATCCATTATAGGAAGGGATACTTATTCTTGATAGTGACTTTGTTCCACTAACAGTAATCCATACGCATCCTATGTGTACCATCCTTCTCATGCACGAAGAGGATGGAGAACCCCATGTTAAAGTACTGGGGTGAACGAAACCCTTATCAAGAACGACATTTATCTATGTAGCTCGCCTGGGCCATTCTATATGGGGGAATAGAAATAAGGTATGTGTTAGGAAGGACATCAATCTCAAAATTTATTTCCCTATCTGGAGGTACTCCGAGAAGATCATCTGGAAAGACCTCTAGAAACTCATTTACAATTACAGCTGACTAAAGGGATGGTGTCTCGGCATTAGAGTTTCTAACTCTTACTAAATAACAGACACATCACTTAGGGATTAGCTTTATATCTTTAAGGTATGAGATGAAAGGACCCTTAGGCATAATAGGACTACCCTCCTAAGTTAATACTAGCTCATCTGGATATAAAAACTCTACTACTCGGGTCTAATAATTAACAACAACATAATAGGAATACAAATTTTCATGCCTAAAATGATATTAAAATCCACAATGTCTAACTCTACTAGGTCGGCTGTGGTATCTTTATGATGGACCAAAATGGTACGATCTCTGTAGATTCTCTTAGCTAAGACTGACTCACCCACCGGAATAGAAATACTAAAGGGCTCTAAGAGTTGTTTTAGGGAGATCCCAAACTTAATGTCTACATAAGAAGTAATGTAGCGCCTGAATCAAGTAATGAATACAAATCAATAGAGAAGACTTTTAACATACTAGTGACAACATCTGGGAGTTCTCCTAATCCTGGTGACTGTACATAGCATACAGACAATTCTGACCTCTGCATGTCCTTGTTGTAGTGCCTTTTTAGGCCTCTCTGCCTTCTGAGGGAGTAGACTGAGCTTTATTACCCCTATTTCCCTACCGAGGTGAATAACATCTTAGAAAATAGCCCTTTTGTCCCTTAAAGGAAGAATGTTTCCAAGGGGAAGATAATGTCACTCCCCAAAATTACCTACAATCAGACCCGAGGCATAAAATGAAAAAAATAGGAAAACCTGCACTAGGTCATAGGATGAACCATCAAATCACCAATTAAGTAACTTGACGGGTTGTTAAGTGTCCCATTTAATGTAAGGAGTTGGTGAAAAGATTATGTTTTAAGAGTCTTAACAGCTGGTTAAGTGTTCTATTTAGTGTCATGATGAATCGTTATGTGGAGGCATCAAGAATATACAGGAGAGTTGATTCGTTGTTCCAGTGGTAACAGAAGGCATGCCATGAATCATGAAATGACTTAATGGGTCATTAAGTAGGTCATTAGGTCTGGAAGAGTCAATTTTCCAGATGAGTCATTTAGGGTATTTCCG
The DNA here is from genome assembly GCA_018107945.1 of Datura stramonium. Classification (NCBI taxonomy): domain Eukaryota; kingdom Viridiplantae; phylum Streptophyta; class Magnoliopsida; order Solanales; family Solanaceae; genus Datura; species Datura stramonium. The sequence continues at coordinate 94,892 of JACEIK010002117.1, read as the reverse complement.
TACATCCTATGTGCCTAACTCTTAAACTAAGTCATTTTAAGCTCCTAAGAGGGTATATTCTAGGGTTTTATTCATTTCTAACACTCATTCCACTCTTAACACCTCTAAGTGAAGAGCAAATCCTCTCAAGGCAAGGCTAGGGTTCTTCATCACCTTCTTTTCAATTTCCCTTGTGTCACCAAATCAAGTTAAATATTCTTTAAGCCTAGGTATGTAGGGTCATGGATGGGGGATTTCTTCCACCTTCATTCCCAATTTCATCTCTATCTTATGAATTCAAGTCCCAAGCATGATCTTATGAAATTTTAGGGTTATGTCTAATTCTCATGAAATCTCTTTTGAATTCAAGTTTCTTATGATAATATCCATGTTTTGTAATTAAGATCATTTTATTTAATTTTGTACGAATTCATCAAACTCAAGCTTATGTAACATGGCCAAATCAATGGAATTATTTTCATGGTTAGTTCACGTATGACAGTATGATTATGATTTTCATGGTTTCAACTAGCCCATGAAAAACTAAGTATATTTTCATGATTATGACTATGAGCAATATGTATGTTTTGGGAATTTTATATAGCACCGAGTAGGCTGGGGTTCAGCGCACTGAGGTCTCAAAACTACGTGCCACCATAGGATAAGGAGTCCACACCAGTGGAGAGTGTCTCCCTTACCCCTAGCCTAAGGAGTCCTCACTATTTGAGAGTGTCTCCCTTAAACTACTAGGCTTATGATTACGAGTGAAATCACTCTTTTTCAGTCTTTGCCCTGGCAAGGCTTAGGACGGCTCTGCACACTTGAGCGAGATAGTTGGGGCATCATATGAGCATTCATGATGAAGTATACCATTGTTCCTCATGTTTTATGTTATTCGTGTGCATGATTTATGATATCAGGTTTAATAGTGTAATTGACCAATGACTGTGACATGAGTTTCCTTTATCATCGAGGCAAGAACAATGTAGTGGCAGATGCTCTAGTAGGTTGTCCATGGAGAGTGTGCCCCTTGTTGAGGATGGGAGGAAATAATTGGTGAAGGATAACCATGCGCTTACTTTTTTAGGGATATGCCTTATTGATTCAGCAAATGAAGGCATTATTGTTTAGAATGGGTCAATATATTCATTGGTGGCAGAGGCTAAGGCAAGGAAAAATGATGAACCTATTTTTGTTAAGTTGAAGGTACCTGTCTGGATTCGGAAAGTGGAGGTTTTCTCCTAAGAGGGAGATGGTGTACTAAAAAATTAGGGTCGACTGTGCATTCTGTAGATGGATGATTTAAGAGAGCGGATGTTGAGAGAGGTTCATAGCTCATGGTATTCTATCCATACAGGTGCCACTAAATTGTACATTGATCTACGTAAAGTCTAGTAGTGGAATGGCATGAAGAAGGATATTGCTTAATTTATGGCCAAGTGTCCTAACTATGAACAATTGAAGGTTGAGCATCAAATAACGGGAGGTATGCTTCAGGTATCAGTAATCCTACTTGGAAGTGGAGGGAGATCAATATGGACTTCATTATAGGGCTGCCTAGTACACACCGATAGTATGACTCTATATGGGTGATTGTTGACAGGTTGACCTAATCATGACATTTCTTTTCGGTCAAAACTACATATTTAGCCAAGGGTTATGCTAGACATTACATTCGAGTGTTAGCTCAGTTGTATGGAGTTTCAACGTCTATCTTCTTAGATAGGAGTACGCAGTTCAGCTCTCAGTTTTGGAGAACATTTAAGAAAGGTCTGGGTACTCAATGAAGCTTAGCGTATATTTTCACCCACAGATAGATGTTCAACATCAGCAGAACATTCATACTTTTGAAGACATGTTGAGAGCGTGTGTGATTGATTTCAAAGGTAGTTGAGATGATCACCTGCCTCTCATCGATTTGCCAACAATAACAACTACCACTCCAGTATTAAGATGGCTCCATTTGAGGCTCTTTATGGGCAGAGATACAGATCACCTATTAGATGGTTCGAAGTAGGTGAGTCAATGTTGATAGGGATAGATTCAGTTTATGAGGCTATGGAAAAAGTTCTGATTATTAGGGAAAGGCTGAAAACATCTCATAGCTATCAGAATTTTTTTGCGGATATTAGTCGGAGAGAGCTTGAGTTTGACATCGATGATTGGGTGTTTATGAAGGTGTCTCCCATGAAGGGATTGATGAGGTTCAATAATAAAGGGAAGCTCAGTCACTGATATGTTGGTCCGTATATGATTCATAGGCGAGTTGGCAAGGTGGCATATGAGTTGGAGCTGCCAGCAGAGTTAGATTCGATGCATCCAGTTTTCCATATGTCTTTGTTGAAAAAGTTCATTGGAGATCAAGCTCTAGTTGTTTCAGTAGAGAGTATTGGTATGAAGGATATCATTACCTATGAGGAGGATTTAGTTGATCACCTTGATCATTAGGTTCGGTAGTTGAGGAAAAAAGTGGTAGTTTCAGTGAAGATTTTGTCGAGAAATCAGCTTGTCGAGGGAGCTACATAGGAAGCTGAAGCAGATATAATCGCTAGATATCCACATCTTTTCCCTTCTAGATGAGGTCCAGCATAATGTACCAGTTTTATCACGACCCGAACATGGTCCCAGATCAATACACGGGACAACGAGCCGCGAGAGACTCCAAGTCGACCCATAGCATTAACATACATATAACAAAATCAATAGAAATTAGAAGATTAACATAATAAACATGGCGGAAGTCTGCACATAACCTAAAATTTGAACATACAACACAAGTCTAAAGCTGAATACAATCTATTTTTGAAAAGCCTCTACGTCAGATGAGTTGATGGGACAAGACCCAAACTAAATCTCTTTGTCTGAAACTGAAAATATAAACACAACTGATAAGGAATGGTCCTCGGGAGATGAGCACTCACCAACAGAGACTGTATATGCCACTCTGGAAGGCTGGCTAGTAATGAGGCTGAATCTTAATATCAGAGCCTGTATCATGAAATATGTAATACCCTAAAAGTTCCTAAGACTAGACTTGAGATTTGAAGTGTGATCAGCAGGAAAAGTTGGAAAAAAAATTACTTCAATACGACTCAACCTACGAGCCGTAGATTGGTAGTACGGGTCGTAGGAAGACCCATGGTACAGATTAAATAAGTAATTTCCCAAACATGAGTCCCCACTACGAGCCGTAGTATGTGGGTACGACCCGTGGCCAGAAGTCGTAGAAAGTCTTTGGAGTTATCATGTGAATGATTGTACGGGTAATAGTACGACTCGTAGGATAAAGTTATGGGTCATGGTGTGAGTCTTGGAAATATTAAGAGAGTTTGGAAAAAATGGACTCATTATTCAGTGGAGGAAACCATAGGTTGGTGGTACGACTCACGGTACGAGTCGTAATATGATGGTGAAAATCGTTGGTTCAGCCGTGAGTGGATATATTATAATTCCTCAAACTTTCGGGTTAAGTTAGGAACCCTTCTAGCTATGTGGATAGACCCACACCCAATGAATTTATGGAAACAAGGTGTTAATATTAATTCCAAAGTGTAAGAAGTGAATTGGATGCAAATTAAGGTCATAAGGAACCTCTAGCATGAAGTTGAGTTGAGAGCCTTCTTACCGACAGGGTTTTTCATATTGGTTCATATAAGGTTCAACTTCAACTGATCATATCTCCCATGTTACAAAATGTTTTTGGGTGATTCAGCATATCGAATTGAAGTCCTTTTAGCCTTCTTTCCAATGCATTCGACCTTGCGCCAATCGGAGTTCGGAGTAAAATTTTATGAGTGATTTAGTAAAGATGCAATAGGCATTGTATGACTCTCAGTACGAGTCATACAGTAAACCTACGAATCGTAATGTTGGTCGTGGTAACTGCCAATTTCAGGTTTTATTTCGTTAGTTTTGGGGCATTTTGGTAAACTCCTATGATTCTAACTCCTAAATGACGTCGTTTTGGGCTTCCTTAAGGTCAGATTAAAGGGATTAGCCTAGCCTAAATCCTCACCCTCTTCAAACATTCATACATTTATCTCTCTGAAGAAGAAGCTAGGGCTCATCACCTCCAATTTCTCAATTCCTCTTGGATCTTCAAAACAAGTTAAGAGATCATCAACCCAGGTATGTAAGGCTATTAATGGGTGATTTCTTCCACACCCATGCTCATCCTCTATGATTTTTACAAAATTTTATTAAAAAATCATGGAGTTTTGAAGATGATTTTTATAAAAGTCTAATGATTTGATAATGGGTTTTGTGATTTAGAATATAATCATAATCTATGGGTTTTGGATCGGTTTTAATTATTTAAACCATTTATAATTTTATCGATTTTGGTTTCTATAAAATTAAGCCTAATTATTCATGACCTATGATGAATCAATTTATAATCTTCTCTTCAAATGATGATATTTACAAACCCAGCATGATTTACGATTTGAATTATGGATTTATGAGATTACCCATCATGATTTTACGAATTTCAAGCTATATGCATGATTTACAAGTATGTAGGAACCTTATGAATCATGAATTATGTTTTGGCCGACTCACAGGCCTCATTTCATGGCTAGTTCACGTATGTACAAGTATGTTTTTTATTATAATGATTTAAATAGCCCGTGAATTCATGGATGTTATATTATGAGCACTATATATGTTTTGGGAGTAGTATCGAACACCGAGTAGGTTGGGGGCTCAGGTTAAGCCCCGAATTTCATGAACTACGTGCCACCGTAGGTATGTTGGGACCCCTTTCATGACTGTCCTTGGCCGAAATGGCTCTTTTTCATGGTTATATCACACTTTCATGGCTCTACCATTGGAAAGGTACGGACACCCTCCCGACAAGGGTTACTGGTCGGGCTTCATGTGTGCTCAAATGGGGTATGTCGGTTAAGAGAATCTCCCACTGATCCTCATGATTTATGCATGTTTATGATTATGTATTTCAGCTCAAGTCATGTAAAGAAAAGTTTTTCTCTTATGATCATGAGTACGATTGTATTACAAATGTTTTGAAAACCTTGAGCCTTATGTTATATTACGATATTTATGTTATGAGCACATTTCCCTAATCTTATGATCATTTATGAGTTTTTATATACTTTAAATGTCCGTTTTACTTACCTTGCATACTCGGTACATTTTACGTACTAACCGCATACTTTCTATACTGTATCGTTTCATGATACAGGACTCGGCTCCCAGAATCATCCCCGTCAGTAGTCCATTTAGTATTAGCTCTTATCCCTTTTGGTGAGTACACATGTTTCGGGTTCCATATGTTCAGACCATGATGTTCTTTTGTTTCAGTTTTACTGGGTTAGTAGGGGATGTTGTCCCAACAACCCATCTGATATGATAGAGGCTTTTAGACCATATGTAGTACTCAACTGATATGTATTTCTAGTACTTCCCAATTTTTATGTAATGATATGTTACGTTTATGTTTCCGCTATGTCGCATGTTTAGTATTCTTCTTTAGTGAAATAAATTTAGATGAATTTTCATGCCATGGGTCGACTTGGAGTCTCTCAGGGCTCCTTATCCCGTGTTACGATCCGGGTCTACGTTCGGGTCTTGACGAACTTGGTATCAAAGCATTAGGTTTAGAAGTGTCCTAGGGTGTCTGAAAGCCACATTAAGTAGAGTCTTTTCATTGGGTGTGAAGTGCGCCACACTTATGATGAAAAGGCTATGAGACATTCAGGAGATGTTCCCTTTTTTCATGATCTATGTCGTGCGATTAAATATCTTTCTATCCTTATAACTCGTGTATTCGCACTCAAAAGCATAACGCCAAACAGTGGAATAGGAGGTGCTCTCGAGTCATTTCTCCCTGCAGGAGTTAAGAAGAGCTAAGGCAGAAGAATTCATGAACTTGAAGTAAGGAACCAAAAGAGTGGGGGAGTACCGCTGGAGAAGTATGAATCCTTCCATGATAGACTTAGAGGCAAATTGGAAGTCAAGAGATAGTGATTTCTACCTAGCCTTAAGAAGAAGACCAATCCTCAGAATGATGACCTTTATGCTAAGGGGGAGATTATAAGGTGAAGGACCAGGTCATGCCTTGAGTTCAAGTGTAAAGGTCTAGGATCAGTAACTTTGGGAGAATGACCGCGCCTATTCAGGTATCCTTCCATACTTCAGTCTATGTGATACCCTACTCATGTCGTATGTGAACCTGTTATCATGATGTAGACTCCGGTAGACAGGAACAGTAAGGAAAGCTTCGCTAGGATTTCATCTACATTAAGCTTTCGGTGAGACCTCCTACATTTAGAGTGTCACAGTTTGATTGAGTCATTTATTTATGGAGCTTAACGTAGCCATGGAAACTATGTCCTGACACCATTTCTACACTTATAGAGGCTTCATAGATAGAGTTAGATGTAGAGTCAATAATGTTACTTTCTAACATTTATTTTAGTTATAGAATAAATGCTCTTTTAATATGTTGAGCACACTAAGTTCAAACTTTTGTGTTGTTCATCGTTTATTGATTATTGTCTACTAAGATCTAAGTTGATAACATGCCAAGCAAAGTGTTTGCTTTAACCACGAAAGTGGTCTGAGTGCCGGCCACCCTAGGGTGTAGTCTTAGGGCATGACAATAAGTGTGCTTGTGGAAGTAATTTGTTTTATAGAGCTTGTAGCTCAACATGTCCTGATTATAGATGGGGTAACATCCTTCTTAAGGGAAGTAATTGAGTGTTTCTTATGTAGTCATTATGTGATCTTGAGCATGTTGCTTAGTCTTTTAGGGAAGTCAGAGTACCCGTTAGACTTTAAAATTTATCAAATATGGCCTAAGTCTGATTTGAAGCCTGTTACATATGGAATGAGGTACTGCTAGGATTATGTTTGCAGTAGATATTTCCCTGCATAACGCAAGTACAACCATGTGAAGGTTAGGAGTTACATACTCACTGCCTTCCATATATGTTCCAATTGTTTGCTACAGTTCTCCATCTGTGAAACACATTTGCAACCCAGGTGGGCGGAAAATATTGCTAGCTTTATGATCCACACATGCGACTCACATGTGTGTCGCAGGTCTACACGTGTGAAACGCAGGGTTATCATAGGTGTAGGCAGTTAGTTCCCTATTGCTTTTCTTTTTCTCAATCCATTTATCTTTCTTATCTTAACTTATTTTAGTTGTTTTCTTTAACTTTCTAGTGAAAAGTTACAAAAAAAAATATTTTTTTATGTTTCCTTTGCACTCACACCATTTTGAATGAACATGTCATCATCCTGTCGATGAGATAAAAAAAAGGCTCCAATGGTGATGGATACATCCCATGAGCCTGACCTAGATGAGGAACGAAATATAGCACAGCTCCATTTTGGCCTTAAGGGGATGGAATCTTATTATCTCTCTTTCCATACGAAGTGGACATTTACAGAAGAGGCCTGGTTTGATGTGAGTTCCTTCAAGCCTAACTTCCCCAACATAGAAAAGTAGTTTCATATACGGGATTGGGCCCTATTCACAGAATTCCTAGGCTTTTAGTTTTCAAAATTGGTGAGAGAATTCTATGCCTCTTATCGAGCTCGCTAAGACATCTAGAAACACAAAGGCCGTGCATAAGAGATGCCATGCTTTTTATCCATTTTGGTGAGGATAAGAGAAGCCAACATTACCCCTATCGCTATTAATACAATTTACTAGGCTATGCTAGTATGTCATGTCACAGGGCTCACAAGGCGCGTAACAACTAAAGATAATTAATATGCTTGGGTGGCCAATATTGTTACTGAGGGAAAACCACTCAGGGCTATAATGACAGGAGATATTCCTCAGGAGGCCCTCATGTTTGAGGCTCTGATGTGGCTCGACCTTGTGTGCACTCAACTCATTCCATCAAAGAGTACCACCTATGTCGCCATTGAGGTAGCCATTCTCACTTCTTGCATCATGATTAGAATTCATATCAATGTGGGGGAAGTGATATCTGAGCAATTTTTGATAAAGGCTCGGGATAAAGCTACTTCATTGCCTTTTCCAATTCTTATCAGTCAACTGAGTCTTAGGGATGGCTGTCCTTGTTTTCGGCCTTCGAACATAACATGTCGTGTAGAGGAGGTATTTCATTTAGCAGCAAAAAGGGATAAAGATGGTCCATCCATCAAAAAGATAATGTTAACATCGGGCTTAAATTCTTCTCCAACTCCCGAAGTTAATGCCGAAGCTCTACCCTTGCCTCCTAGGAATATCCTTTTGTCGACAATTGGCCTTCTCAAGATTGCACATATGGCTCGTATTGATAATGCTCAGGAATTCAATCTAGCCAAAGTCATCTTCTCCATGATCACGCATGCCATTAAAGTTACTATGGAGTCGATCGTTTATAAGTTGGGAAATCTATGTGGTTGCATTGATACACTTAAAAGCAATGTGACTACATTAAGGGAGGAAATGGAATGATGAAATGAACTGGTTCTATCAATAGGGTGGGACATAAATCTCCCACTAGTAGCTTCAGAATCAATAGGCATAAAAAGGAGCCCCCAGGATGATTGGTGTACTGGTGTCACTCCGATTGAAAGTGCAACCATTGACGAGATTCAAGAATTAGAGCAACCTCTTGGTGAGGTGACCCATAAAATTGAGGTTGCATATCAAGTCGGCCCATGTTGGGGATCTATGCATTATTATTTTCAGTAGTCGGGGACTCGAATTGATAGGTAGTTATTTCCTCGTATAGTCCCCTTGAACTCCCACTAGACCCTCTAATACCTTTCTTTAGCAAATTCAAAATCAATTCGGCCATGCTTATATCCCTTTGGAGCATCAATAAAGAAGGACCCATTCTAGTCCTTAGCTAGTACAGGGAGTCCTCCTACTCATTCATGTTTTAATTTAACATTGGGGTCAATGTTATATCTTCAGTTGCGGGTAGGTTGTTATTGATTTGTGTTGATTCCTTGCTGGGCTTGGATGTTATTGATTTTATTTTGATGAATTGATCCTTGTCGGGCCCGTTTTGTAATTATTTTATCATTTGGCCCTTATCGGGCTTGATCTTTATGATATTACGATGTGAGTTTCCACAATGTCGGGTTGGTATGACACATCAATTATTTTACTACCCGTGCCTTACAATGATCTTTGTAAATAATAGTTAGTTGAACAAACTCCAAGGGTTTTCTTCAAACCACGGTTCTTTCCCATGGAGCAAAAATTATCTTGTCTTTATTTTTGTGTCAAACCTGGTAACATTTTCTGATAATGGATTGAGAATGAATTTATTAAGGGGAAATGTAATTTTTTTATTTTGTTATTTTGAGTCCATGTTGCACTTTTATTGAGCGGCACCACCAAATTTTTTCTTGGCAAAGGAATTTGAAATTTTTTTTTAGGAAAGAGGGATAAATGAATTTAAAAAGCTTTCTCTTTTTATGATGTGTACATTCTTTTTTGGCTTTTTGATTCACAAATAAGTTGTGCGAAACATGGAATAATTGGTTTCCTCCACCATATCTGAAAATATAGATATCATACAATGTTGAAAGGTGGTGGATGCATTACATAACCCAAGCGACATCCTCTTGAAAGTAAATGTCCCATAAGGGCAGGTGAAAGTGGTTTTCTCTTGGTCTTTAGGGGCTACAGAGATCTGATTGTACGCCCAATAACCATCAAGAAAGCAGTACCACCCCATGCCTGCAACTCGGTCTAACATCTGATCTATGAATGGCATCGAAAAATGATCTTTATGAGTCCAATGGTTTAGCTTCGAATAGTCCATGCACACTCTCCAACTTGTGACTAGCCTAAGTGGAATGAGCACATTATTTGCATTTGGAACCGCAGTGATTCCCCCTTCTTTGGCACACACTGAACTAGGCTCACCTATTTTCTTTCATCAATAGGATAAACCACACATGCATCCAACCACTTACTAATTTCCTTCTTGACCACCTCTTGGATAGGTAGATTCAGCCTACATTGATGGTCGATACTCAAAATATAGTTTGGCTCAAGTTGGATCTTTTGTGTGCTAATACCTGGTAGGATTCGAATAATATCCTCTACGGTCCATCCAATGGATTTCTTATACTTCTTCAAAACAGACACCAAAGCCTCCACTTGCCATTCCACCAAGTGTACTACTACTATAACCGGTAATGTGTTTCCGGACCCTAGAAATACATATCGTAAGTGAGATGTGAGTGCCTTGTGCTCCAAGACTGGAGACTCCTAAATAGATGGATTGGCCAGTGGGGTCACACAAATTTTTAGATCAAGATCAATCTTTTTCGGGGCATAACTTTACAACCCTATACTTGCAAGTACATTAACTATCTCATGACCCCTCATTATTTCCTCAACATCAACATTCATCAAAACTGCTGCTAAGTCCTCAATACTCAACCTCTAATCAATATGCATGATAGGAAGCTCAGCCTCCGGAATATCAATCACTAAGACCACCTGCATATCATTTGGTTGTTTCATAGACCGGCACACATTAAATTTCACTTCTTCATTGTTCAATTGAACTTCAGTTGTCCGGTCTCTATGTCCACAAGAGCATGACCGATGGCAAGGAATGGTCTCCCCAAGATAATGGAGACCTAGAAATATACATCATAGTCAAGAATAACAATGTCGACCGAAAATATAAAGGATTCAATCTTGACCAAAACATCATAAAAGATCCCCACCGGTTGTTTCACTGTACAATCAGCCATCAATAGCTGCATTGTATTCAGTTTGGGGGCTCCCAAGCCTAACTTTTTACACCCCGTAAGATTCCCGGCATCCAGATGGCCTACTCGCACGATTAGTTAAGCATATTTGAAAGTCATACGTGCTAGGAAAAGGCCCGGGAAAAGATCGGACAAAAATCCTGTCGAACCACCACGTAAGGCGCCGGGCAGAGCCCCTCCGCGATGGCGCCGTGTCACGGAGGCGGGGCCACCGCGTTGGCTCCGTGACACGTTGGGCCTGTCCAGGTCCAAGTATAT